>WBNH01003795.1:156613-199646 GCA_013401255.1 Urocolius indicus
GACGCTGCCGCCGCCGCCACCACCACCGCCACCGCCGCCGCCGCCGCCCGCTCCGGGGCCCGCCGCAGGTAATGGCGTCCTTCGCCGCCCCGGTGGGGTGGGGAGGGCCGGCGGGAGGCTGAGGCGGCGCTGGGACGGGGGCTCCGGGAGCGCAGGAGGGAGGGGGCGCTGCCGAGGCCTGCGCCGGCCGCCGGTACCGCAGCGGGGGTGGGGTGAGGTGAGGTGAGGTGAGGCTGGACGGGAGCTCGCCGGCCGCTCGGGCGGAGGGTAGCGGTGTGGGCGCCGAGGGAGCGGGGCTGGCCGCCCGGCACGGTCACTCTTCCCCCGGGTAGGTCCCTTCGAGGGGGGATCGTTGGTTTAGTGGTGGTTGTGGGGCATGGGAGAGGTCTGGTGAAACCAGGCACCGATGGCGTTGATTTCCCACCCCGGGAGCCCTCTCCGTTAAATCTTCCTCTTTCCGAGCGGAGGCTGGCGCCTGCCCGCTTACCCTGCAGCCGCAGCTAGCTACAAGTTACAAATTCCAATCAAGGGGCTGTTTAATTCCAGTGCTCTCCCAGGGATTGAAAGCCACACAAAGGCGGTGGGTGAGGACCTGAAGGTTAAACCGAATCCTCTCGCTGCCTTGGGAGAGACACAAATACTGTGCAGATCGCCGTGCCGAGGGGCAAAATGGGTGGAGTGGTGTAAAGTCGTTAGTCTAGTTACAGTTGTTACCTTAAACTCTATTCTGATAGTGCGACTTAATTATTGTGTGTGAGCAACACGTCTCCTCGATGACTTAAAACTCACCTTAAAGCTGGCTGCCTTCACAATAACCTCGATACTGGCCGAGGGCGTGTTTTGCTGTGTCCAAAATCCATCATTTTGGAGGCTCTCCTTGCAAGCCTTTGCATCGATCCTGCCGTAACCTGTCACACGCCATTGTACCTGAACTCCGGGAAGCACGCGGGCGCCGCATACCAGGGTGTTGCTGCACCTGAGGTGTGTTTGCTCGGCATGTTAACCCAATATCAGGTCATTTATTATCGTGAAGGTACCCGGGGTGTGTATGAGCTGCACGCCCTGCCCAATATCCCCCAGGCAGGAGAGGTGACACCTCACCCTGCCTCAGGTGCAACAATATCCAGCGAGGTGTGGGCTGGAGGTTCTCTAACCTGGTTTAGAGTTGCTCGTTGCAACACCCACACCAGTTCATTGTTGCTTTACTGGAGGGCTGTGTGTGTGTGCCTGCATGGAGCTAGGCCAGATGGTATGCTGTGCTTTCCAAGGGAGTCTAAGACTCTTTTCAACTGCCAGGTAATGTATTATTGCTCCTGACATTCAAACCACTAATCCACTTTATATTGTTTCATTTGCAAGCTCAAGCTGTGCTGCTGCCCGCTAGATAAAAATGCAAACACACCTGCCAGGCTTTTCATTTTGGTGACAGGCTGTTACTTAAGAGAGTGTGCAGAGGAAAAACAAGTTGGGCACTTTGTGTGAGAGACGCGGTCTGACCACCTTGGGAGAGGACTCGGACAGAATGCTGGAAGTTGTCTTTCACTTTTAAAACTGGTATCTGGTAGGCTGTTTGTTGGTTTGGAACAGAACTGTGTCTGCTTGGAAAATGTGTATTAGCAAAATAGTCTCTTTTTTTTTCAACGAAATGGCTTGAATAGCACGGTGCTGGTTGTAAACAGGGTGGTGGGAGGTGGCCAAGAGACTCTGTAGCTTGTTTGTAGTTGGCCTTTCCTTTGTTTCTCTAAGCTGACTGTGTTTTGATACCAATGAACCTTGACGGGCAGTAAATGAGATCCATTTAAGCATCTTTTTACATTAAAAAAAAACCCAGCTGAGAAGGAGTGTCTTTGTCAGCAGATACAGCTTGTGGCACAAAGTCCAAAACACACGTGCTGATTTCACCGATTCAAGGTTGCCTTTCTAGGATTTAATGTAGATGGGAGCTGTGTTTCCCACTGCAGGCTGTTCCTGTTCTGTTGCTCTTTGCTGAGGAGGCTCGTGCTGGCTCAGCATGGGCTTGCTGCAGGTTGAAGTGGAGAGCGAGGAAAGCTCTCGGGGTCCTTCATCTGGGAAAATCGAAGAGGGCTTGAGATGTGCTGGAAACTCAGGCAACCAGAGGCTGGGGGCTGATCAGACTCTTTCACGCTACGCTGTGCTTTGCTTTGCTAAATGTGGTAAACAATGGCTAAATGGAGTTGTTGTTAAAAAAGATGTGTCAAGTGTAAAGAATTTAGTAGTGAAAGCGTAAAAGAATCTGGAGATAACTGGTGCCTGCCTGTTCTTTAATAGAAATATGGTCAAGCTTATCATCCTGGCTATGTCCTTTTAAGGTAGTACTTTCAGAAGCCCCAAACCCTGATGTCAAACCTAACATTTCAAAAGTAATTATTTAGGAAGCGTGGAAGGATTCTGACAAAAACCAACTGGCACTACGGACAAAGGCATTTCAGATGCTGTCTTAGGGGTGTATGAAACCAAGGTTATAGCCAATGTGTTCAGCTTGAAAATACAATTAAACAGTCTGAAAATTGAATGCAAGTTTGAGCCTGAGGCTGTTAAACATGAAGCTGATTGTTTCACGGTCTCCTGCACAGGAAAGAGTATTGGCTTTGCACTCTATTTATCCTCTTCCTGGGGAAAAGATGAAAGCATTTTATATTCATACAGGCAAATATTTGTCTATCTTTCAGATTCTGCCAGTCTCCCAAGGTCGAGGCTTGAACCCTGCCAGATAAAGTCAAAAACTCCCCCCTCTTTTCCCAGCCATGCAAACTGCGGGATGAAGCTGGAAGCTGTGGTTGAGCAGCTGCAGAAGCAGCAGCAGAAGCAGCAGACACCTCTGCAGATGGATTCCAGGGAGAGACAGCAGAGGCAGATGAGGGAAGCCCAGCTGCTCTACACCCAGCAGCTGGCTGTGCAGCAGGCTGTCCTAGCAGCCACATCTGGCAGGGCTTCGGGCGGCTCCACTGTTGGTCCTTTGGCCAGAGGCCCACCTGCAGCTGGAGCTACACGAGCATCTGATCAGAGCAGCATGAATTCAGAGCCAGAAGAGGAAGAGGAGGATGAAGAGGAGGAGGAAGAGGAGGAGGAGGAAGAAGAAGGGGGTTTGGAAGGTGTCGAGCTTGAGGATGGTGCTGATGTGACTGGAAAAGAAACCTGCTCTGCTCTGAAATATTTTCATGCTTCCAAAGTTGCCCACCACAACCAAAGAGTGGCCTCTACCTCTAATCCTCTTCCAGCTTCAGGACACCAGCGGGGACAACAGGGCAAAGAAGAACAGGGTAAAGACACTACTAAGCCACCGTATTCCAGTTCCCCCTCTGGACACCAGAACTGGCGGTTGGACGAGCAGCTCAAACAGGTCAGTGTCAATGTTACTGCCTTCTTAGTAAGAACGACCCTCCTCAGTCAGATTGAGGGTTTCTGTAGCTCAGTGTTCCTTTGAAAGCCCTGGCTGCTTGCAGGTGCTTTGAGAACAGTGCAAGAGCCAGGTGAGTACAGAGCAATGCCCTCATGGTGTACTCTTCCACGTTTTATTTCATAAAGACATTGCACAGGAATTAGATTCACGTTACAGATTAGGATTTCCAGCTAATGGTATAGAAATGATACAATGATCCAGAAAGCCCAGTCTGTCAGAACCTCTGTGAGGAGGTAGAGGTTTGATCTTTAGCTTGTTTATCTTTTCAGTGCCCCTGTGCCGTTCAGAATGGATCAGGTTGGTGTTATATTTATTTGTGGGGCAGACACTTGTCTGCTAATGTCTCACTTGAGTTATTTCATATACAATATCTATGATCCCTTTGTGTCAGGCCACTGGAATGGGACTTTGTCGGGATTTCTGGTTGGTGTTGTGGGCTGGCAGGGAAGAGCGTGTGTCCTGCCGCTCAATCCTGTGAGTAAGCAGAGCCATTTTGTACTTCATGTGTGGGAAGGAAGGAGCGAGCTTTTGGTAGGAGGTTAATTCTGTGTTTGAGTGAAGAATTACTACTCCTTGTAGATAAATGCCGGAGGATCAAGAAATCTTCTCTTTTGTTATAAATGGGTATTTCAGAGCTCACGTGAGCAGACTTTCGGAGACATTTACAGCATTTACGTGTGTAGAAATTGAACCAAAGATCTGCACAGTTTAAGGAAAAAAAAGAAGTTGGACTTAATTGTCCTTTTCTACTGATGTTAGCCTGAATGTGAGGAGGGTTTGATTTTTGCTTCAGATAGAGTTCTTTTAGCTCAGAAACCTTGTATAGATGAAGCCAGAGCTGTTCTTCCCTCCTGCAAACCCCATGAAAATAAAAAAGCTGTAGCTGCTCCATGTTGGCTGGTTGACCATAGGTGTGAGAAAGTTTGCTGTGGGCACTCAGGACTGGACACGGGTAGCTGCATGCAGGAGATGATTTGGTTTATGCTATCACAGGCAGCAGTTCGATGAGGAACTGCTAAAGCTCAGCAAGCTTTATTTCTTCTCCTGTTACTGTTTAGTGTTGCCTATAGGCTTCTACCCAGCTGCTCCTACAAAACTGTACTGCAAAAACTGTTGGTGTTTCTGCACTAATGCTTGTGATGGGATCTCCTCTAAGTGACCAGGCGAAGGGCATTTGTAACACTGGTGCCATAAAGCATGCTTGCAAAAGCAGCCTTGGTGCACAGGATGCAGCAGGCAACAAGTTGCTGTTGTGTTTTCTCTGCACTTGCTTCCCAAGAGGGACTGGGTTGAGAAAAAGAGTTGCTCAAGCTATTGTAGGGAAATGAGGTGGGTATGTCAGTCAGTCAGGGGATGGTTGCTAGAGAAATTGCTTCAGAATTTACTGGATTGGAGCGACTGGCAAAAACTTCCTCTTTTGGGTCTCTGGATGAAAAACAGTAGACAGGACTCTGGTGTTAGACATTCTAAATAAACCCCAATAAACTTAATATTAGACTTTGGCTGGTTTTATTTCTAGCTTGGCTGGTGCTAAGGAGTAGGGCTTGTGCTTCTTTCCAATACTTACTTGTCTTGTGAGAGTCCCGTGAATCTTACTGAATTAATAGGTTTGATTCCTAGCTCGTTCAGCCTGTTCTGAGAAGACAAGTGACCATAGCCAGACAGATTTGGTCTTAGCTGATGGGGAATAGCAAAAAAAACCAAACAACCCTCTGTTTTACAGTTGGCATCCTGTATGCTTATACCCATCCAGGTACTCTGGCCCCTTTCAGCAGTAATCAGGTGTAGTAGGTCACAGCTTAGTCTAATTTTAGGCAAGTTTTATGATGTGGAAGACAAAGTGCACAAAGCTTCACCAGGAAGCAACACAAAAAGAAAAAACTCTCTTGCTGCTGTGCTTGTGATCTGTTCCACTGCTGACAATGCCAATTGTACAGACAGTAAAGGAACTGGAGAAATTCAGAGACACCAAATTAAAGCATGGATTAAAAAGGAATATCAGGGAAATGGGATGGTGAGAAGATATGGCAGTGTTCACATCCCAAAATACTGTCTTCTGGTACTGTCATTGGAGATGGAGTTGGGCAGGACTCTGTGCCAGCAAGGCAGGGCAGCCATACCAGCAAATGATGCTTTAAGGTGCCACAAGCATGCCCCAAAGGCCACCTTGCAGTGCCCAATATTAGTGATGCTGGTGCAGTATATTCACCTTGAGTAGGGTAAATATTGCAAGATCAACTTGTTTGCATTCACCAGTGGAGTCTGCATACCAGGGAGTAAAAATTTAACTGCACTATAGCAGTTCAGAGCTGGGGGGGAGCTGGGTAGGAATGGTCAGAGAGGGGGGGTCAGACAAGAACTGTTGGCTGGCATGACAGCAAAGGGGTAGAATCATGTGCAACTGTGATCTGTCTACCTTATTCTGTATGCTCAGTGGTGGTATTCTGCCTCAGTTCAAGCCTGGCTCAATATTTTTCATTGTAAAGGTATATTTTAAAGATACTGAGTTTTTTCTTTTTGTCTGAGATGGTTACGTTAGGCAGAAAAAAAACCAGGATCAAGTGCAGAAATGCCTGCATTCTCCCAGTTTGTTTTCAAAATGAGTCATGAACTCGTCTTTTTGTAGCTTGTGTTGAGATGGAAGCTAATAACCAGTCAGTATACAGTGCTGCCAGCTAGCCCTGCTCTGGGCGTGTTTGTGGTGTGTGTAATGGCTGGTGCTTGCGGAAGAGGGGGGAAAAAAAAAACATTTGTAGTTCTTCTTTCAAGTGTGGATTATTCTGAAAGTGACGCCCTTGCAGGAAAAAATGTGTCTTGAAAGTGTAAGGCTAAGACTGTCTGGAAGGTATGTGGCATGAAGATGACAGAAAGATGAAAATGACCAGCAAGATGAAGCCCCGTTTCTGTTCAGTCCTGGACAGTCAAGTAAATAATTGTAGAACAAGGCAGCAGACAAAAGAGCTGGCTCAGCTTATGACACAGGGGCGGAGGGAACCCTGTCAGCACAAAACAACAAGGGAGTGGAGTTGCTTGTCAGGGAGGTGCAGTCCCGAAAGAAGAGCCAAGGGGGGGTGTGCTCAGCTCACTCGCTCCTCAGATTTGCTCAAATGCCCTGCAAATCTATCATGGCTCCAAGAGACGGAGACTTCCGCAGCCATCCTCAGAAAGGGCGTTGGGGGCTGCCTGTCTGTGAAGAAGAATGAGTTTTTAATTCCATGGGGTGAAAATGTTGCTTTTAGCAGCTGGTTGGGTGTGGGTCCTGGTCCCATGGGTTCTCGCATTGCCTGGTGATGGCTCTGGTTACCGGGGAGAGCCGGGGAGGAAAGGCAGGGCCACAGCCGCTGGCTTTGCCGGCTCCTCGGCCGCTCGAGGCTGGTGTGCAGCACTAGTGTGAGCAGTTTTCTCAGGCTGTCACGACAACATGCACGTTAGTACACACATTCCTTGGTGGAATGGGGGAATGTAAGATTAAAGCCAAAGTTTTCAGGCATCAGCTGATACTTAATGCCTTCTTAAATGCAGCAAGGTAAGTCTCCATAAAGAAGCTGTCTCCCTTGGAGGGAATGGTTTCTGGGCTGGTTGTGGGGGATACCTCATGTTAGGTTCTCAGAAATCACCAGTCACTCCTGAAAATCCTGACCTAAACTTTTACAAAGGTCGTGGTGTTTATTAAGATAAGTCAGCTTAAAATAATTACTTTGCTTTTGCTCTAGGGTCTAAGAATGAGTGGCTGAGATTCCGTAACCTTAAGTATGTGCCTCAAGAGATGTGTGTATTGAGGTATTGCTCAGGAGATACACATTAATCCAGAAGGGGTGTAGGTCTCAGGAATAAAAAAGGTTGCATTTCACACAGTGCGGTTTTTTGCCTTCTAGTTATTTCATCTATTCAGGGCTCAACCCAAGGGCTGGATTTTAATTCCTTGTGTGGGTCACTGGGTATTTTTCTTCTTCTGTTTTGGTGGGAGGAGAACTCTTCGTTAGCAGTTGATGTGATATATTTGGGTTCTCTCTTACTGGAAGCCATTTTCCATAAGAACGGGTTGTAATTCTTAAGTTGCCAGTTGCTGCTTGTCTTGGAATTCCTGGTTTAGGTTTGTTTTGGTGAAGTCGGCATCACTGTGATGTTCTGTTTCTGCCATAGCAGCAAACTTGTTTGTGCTAATATGTAACTTTAAGGGCAGCAACAGTGCCTGGAGCAACAAAGTCACCTCTTTGTTTAATAGACCAACCAGTATGGGAGAGGAGAACCAGGAGTCTGCTGGTGTTAATGACTGCAGGTAGCAGCAGCCTACTTGTATTAGGCAGCCTAAAATCCTCCCAGCCCTTCATCTGAAGGCAATCCTGTGGGCTTCATCAAGGTTACACTATATTGGAGCCACTGCGCTATATCTGGAGGCAGAGCAAAGGAGCAGATTGAGGGGCTCATTTGTATCCTGGGGAAGATACATCTCATTTTAGGACTTGTTGGGGTGCTAAATTTATCTTTTGGAGTAGCTGCAGCTTGTCTCCTTTAGCTGACTCTGAGAGTGGTAGGTGGAAAGAGCTCAAACGTGTTGTATTCTTACACTTGTGCTTTTCTCACTTCAGGGTAAATCTGAGATGCTCTCGTGTAGCAGTGAGAATTTTCTATTCCCACAGCCGTGGAACAAATCTTGTCACTTTACGTTTTAGTTAATTCCTCTGAGTATTTGTGAATAGAAGTCATTCACAAAGAGCCCAACTTTTCCTTAAGGATGAGGAAGTAGATTCCTGTTTTGCAAAGAATTGCACTGGTGCTGCAGTTGCTAGGTCATGGGAACACATCAAAAAACCTAAGGAAAAAAAGGTAATTAATCTGTTAACTTTAGTCTATTCTTTTCCTTTCCTTCCCCATTCCTGAAATCACTAAAATGCTTTCAAACCCCATCTTTGAAGCTTGTCGTTACTGAATTGAGCTCTGTTATTAGTAAGCCTGGGAAGGGTTTGTTCTGATTTCAGCAGAGCTTTACCAGGCAGCTTGTGCACACAGTAATTATAACTTGGTTTTCCATGCTTGAGAACTTGCAGCTCAGGGCAGTAGTCCTGATCTTATCAGCGTTTTGTAGTACAACAGTTTTCTTTATAATAGCATCTGTTTCACTTCCTAAGGCTTAACTCTACCCACAAAAGGAATTTCTGTGGATTCTCTGATAATCCTGAAATTGCTGCCCCTGTACCTTTTCATTGACTCAGTGCTTTTGGTTAACCCATGGGATAGGGGAGGGGCTTTCCTTTTCACTGCAACGTTTAGCCTTGTCTCTAAGTGGATATTTCAGCAGATTTCTGGCCTAAAAACCTCTGCCTAAAACAGCAGGTCTGCACTAGGGAGGTGCAGAAGGATTTAGAGTTTCATGCCAGCAGGGTTTTTTTCTCTCTCTTTTCTTTTACGTATTAAAGCTTTAGTAGGTTCTCTCCAGTTCAGAGCTTTCCATTTGCATACGACTTTGTAGTCTGCGCTTTATCTGTGCCCTTCTCAAACACCTGTATGAAACTGGGGTGGGGAGGGAGGGAGGGAATGGCCTGGAAAAGGAGCGTTTCCAATTCCTCATCCATGGCCCTGTTTGTACACCAATTTGTGCAGGCACAACTGAAAAATGAGACCATGAGGTGCTGTTGGGTTTGCCTTAATAGTTGTCTTGTTGGGTTTTTTCAGTTATTGAGTACGGAGTCTGGATTAGTTCTCCAGTTTCTGGGAGAGACAGACTGGTGAGATGGTAATATTTGTGAGGTTCTGCAGGGAGAAGTTGAGGCTGCTTGTTTGGAAGGTTTTTTTGTCTTCAAAAGCATGGGCTGGACAAAGCAGGGAAACATTTGTCGGCTCTTTTTCTGTCTGCTTGGCAACTCAGGGTTAACTCTGCCTTCTGAATGTGGGACTGGAAACCAAAATTGCTCTGGACATCTGAGCTTCCCTCTAATAAGATATTCCAGGTGGTTAGGGAGTAATCCTAAAATAGCGCCAGATATAATTGCTTCTGAAGCCAGGCCTGCAGCCTCTCAGGGAGGAGGGGTCTGGAGGGGCTCCGGTGGCCTCTGAGGTGTACCTGCAGCATGGGGAAGGCTCCCTGGCTGTGAGAGCAGCACAGGAAGATGGCCACCCCTTCCCAACACCTCTGCCTTCCCGCTCAGGCTTTGCATCAGGGGCTCAAGGACAGCCTGTACCACCTATTTCTGCAAGAAACCAGATAAATTCTTGCCCGTGCTAAGGCAAGGGCTGTTTGTCAAACATCAGCAAATTCCCTTGATAAAAATGGGTGGAGGGAGTGACAGGACTCTCTCCCCAGAGAACGACCTGCCTCTCTGAATTGTGTTTTTTTCCCTTCCTGCTACAATTGCCTGAGTCATACAAAGGTCTTTTAATGACTTGTGAGGATATATTGATTTCTCAGGTTCCTGCTGTTTATACCAACCAGGGCTTCTCAGCATAAGCTAACTTTGTTTTCCTAGGAGGAATGAAAAGGAAGCTTGATACCAAAGCTCCTGCTGAGCTCTCTTGTTGTGCAAAACTTAGTTTATTCTGAACATGGAACACCTCTTGCTTCACCTGCTTTGTGGGGCTCTTTGCTGATTTACCTATTCCACTTACGCTCTGGTTGCCACTGTGACTGCTGCCAATATTTAGTATCTTTGGTTGTAGCCTTGGCATGGGCCCAAAGGTTTGGGTGAGCAGAATGGTCCCTCAAGATCAAAGCTGAGGCCTGGGAAAGTGCCTGACGGTGCTTGAACTCTGTTCTCTGAATAAATATGGCTTTATTCCCCAGCTGCTAAGCTGACATTTCACGCTAGCCTGAGACTTTGCTAACCCCGCTACCCAAAACAAACCTGTGCTCTGTCCTCGTGTCTCCAAGGCCCACATGTCATTTCACTGCACCCTTGCTGATTTACAGGAGAAGCACTCTCCTTATCTCTTCTGATAGCTTAACATGGGGAGTGGTAACTGGCTTTAAATCTTTCCAGCTCTTTGTGGGAGGAAATGCTAATGCTGTCCCTGCCTCTCACCTCAGATCGCTCCGTGTCATGCCAGGTGATATCCATCTCTGCCAGTTTTCCGAGCATATGGCAAAACACTGATGGCTTCAGCTAGATTTAAGCTCCTTTTCACTAGTGAGGTGTGGAGGAAGCATTACTTTGGTGCTCTCGAGCATATCAGGAGGCGAGTATAAGACGTAGGTGTAAAACGTATGCATTCTGCTTATGCTCTCTATGAAACCTTAATCTTGTCACTCTTTTCTAATTACACTTTGAATGGAGTAAGTAAAATAACTTTGAAGAGGCTTTTAAAGTTTGGGTCCTGGAAATATTACCAAGTTCAAGCCCACTGGCTGCAGAGAATTGTCTCTTTTAAGCCTTCATCTCTTTCCTTTCCCCATGCTCAAATGTAGCGGCACAAACTCTCAGCATGACCTGAGTTCCCTATGAAAGCAAGTGGTTTGCTTCTTGGGGCACTCAGTTTGACACCACAAGCAGTTTTGCCCTCTGGATTTCTAACCAACACAAACTTGGGAAGAGAGCAGCTCAGCCCTCTACAAACCACTTCGGTCTCAGTCTGTAAAGTTGGGGCTGGGAAAGATCTGCCTTGTGAAGAGACTGTCTGTGTTGGCATAGGTTTGTTGATCTGAGTTAACAATCAGTCGGGTTTTAAGAGCAGCTGGATGTTACTGTAATTAGCAAAAAACCCTGTGTTTTTAATCTCTGCCTGCAAAGGACACCCAGATGAATCCTCCTGCGAACAAAACCGGTCTTCAGATCTCTTCCTAGAGAGGCCTGGGAATTGATCTGCTGTAATAAACAGCTGACATAACAGAAGTGGCAATAATCCCCCATTAAATATCTTTCAGTTGATGGGACTCACTGGATAATTGACTTTCCAGCAGGAATTACTGGCTCAAACTAAATCAGCAGGCATTAGGGTAGCTCGCTGCAATGTTTTTTAAAGGGAGAAATGTAGCTTTGCCTGGCCTTGACAAGAGCTATTCATCTTTCTAATTCAATGTATGTGTCACAACCAGATGACTCCCAAGATTTCAGATATTAGACCACCTCTCTAATTCACATGCTCATCTCTTTTTTTTTTTTTGTGCTGAAACCTCTTCCCATCTTCACTGCTTTTGTATGTGTGTTAGGGTGCTGTGTGTTTATCATGACAGGGTAGGCCAAGCTACCTTGCTAGGTGGATTTAATTGTTCTTCCTTTGAGTGGCTCTGGAGCACTTGCTATTCTGGAGCTTTGTAAATTTTATGGTTTAAAGATGTTTGAACATATTTCAGGGTCATTCTACTTGTCTTGGTCCTGCTGTACAGTTGGACGTTGCCTTGTCCCTGCTGGTTTCCAGCCCTGGTGATCATTTCAGGGTGATGATTTACCAAGCAGAATAGGCCTAACTCGAGTAATCCTTTTAATGCCTAAGAAGAATAAACCTTAATCCAGCAAAGCTGAGCTTTCCATTTCCGTGGGGAAAATCCACATCCAGTAGCTTCCAGGAGTAAGGGTCCTGGGTTGGCAAGAAGCTTTCCAGTGAGATTATTTCCCTCTTTCTTCAGCATACTCTGGTCTTGGGATTGTAGGCAAGCAGGGAGAGGACAGAATGGCCTTTCCAAGTGTGTTCAGTATCACCTGGTAAAGAGAACGGATGCCTGGGTAACACCTGCACCTTTCACTGGGGACTTGAGAGTGTGTGTTTGGTTAAAAGATGGATGTGGAGAGCAACATCTCTCTGTTTAGGTGTTGGGCCTCATTACAGCAAAGCACCTGCTGTGGGGTGGTTGGCATACTCTGTTTAGCAGATGAAGGAAGGCAGCTGGTGGATGTGTTGAGAGCTTTCCCCTAGAATGGTTTTCCTTGGCATCAGATGACTCTTTGGAGGTATATTTCTGCAAGAAAGTGCTGAAAAACTTCCCCTGCCTTCAGTAGTTGCCTGGAAGGTAAAATCCCACTTCTCATTTTGAGCCGAGCATCAGAGATTCCAGGAAAATGCACTGTAACAAATGCATGAATGTCCCCATCTTTCTAGTCCTTTTCTTCTAAGCCAGCAGCTGCTTTTGCCTGTTTTTGTGCCCGAAAAATGGCACATTTGCAAGCTTTCTAGAATTGTCCACAAAGCCTTTCCTGGGCCACATCCTTTCACCCTTCCATCTTTCTCTCTCCCTAGAACGGCAATGTGAGCTGGAGTGATGAAGGTGACGGATGCCGAGGAAGAGAAA
Source organism: Urocolius indicus (assembly GCA_013401255.1). NCBI lineage: Eukaryota > Metazoa > Chordata > Aves > Coliiformes > Coliidae > Urocolius > Urocolius indicus. Next base: position 169,252 of record WBNH01003795.1, read on the forward strand.
TATCACGAGACTTTGCCAAGGTCAGTGTGATAGTGGGGATTTTGGGGAAGGGGAAACTTTGGGGAATTCTTCCCCTGATCTGTGACAGAGGGTGACAACAAAGTCTTTGCTATTCCTCTGTAGCAAATTTGTAAGGAAACTGCTTTGTCCTGCAGCCCTCTGCCTACTAACGTGCCAGTTTTTTGGACAGTCTTGTTGCCTTTTCTGGCTAGGATGGTTTAAACTAAGACTTCATAACCAGACTTTTGACATTTAAAACCTAAGTCAGTACTTTCTCCAGCTGGGAGAAGAGTCTTTCTTTTCTTGAACCTTATTAGCACCGTGGTTGTGGATCTGAATGTTACATCTGTGTGTCACATCAGCCGGAGGAATTCATTTGAAACCAAGCTGGCTCTTTTTTCAAAGGGGGCAGCTAATTGCTCAGCAAATACACTGGTGTGTTTTCTTCCCAGAGCTCACTCTGTGAGAATGCACAGAGCTTCACAGGAAACGAACCCCAAAAGCCCGTCTTCTTTTGGACTAGATGAATACTAAGCAGCTATCAGCACCTACAGAGTGCCTGAAATACGTATTTCCCAATGAATCTTTGCTTTTCTGTTGAGCTGCTCCATAAGAGTAACTAGGACCAGCTGCAAATTCTCTGGTGTGTTGCAGGATTCTTCCTCAATGCAAATGAGAGAGGAATTGAATTCTGCTTTGTGTCCAGCACTGTCTTCTGTCTTGTTCTATATTCTCCCGTATCTCAATGAAAGACTGACTTCAGCCCTTTCGGTCTGTCACTTTGTTGCCTCACAGGATTCTTGATAGGTGAAAATTAGATTTTTCTGTTATAAGAGGTAGTTGTAAGGTGATAATCTACCTCTCTTAAGTTATAAGGGAGTTATAAGAGATGTGCCTACCTCTCTAGAAAAATCGGTGGCTAATGCTAGCATGCAGTGCCTTTCCTTTGCAATAAGCTGCCTGTGGAACTTAGTTTTAAATACTTGGGGCTTTAAGCCCTTTGGTAGAATGTTTTCTTGAGCAAATTGGTTCCAGGATGGTTTCTGACATTTTTCAATGCATTTTTGATTCATTTTTAAAGGAGCTTTTCCTACGAGGCATTAGTAGTTAAAGGAAAGCTCTATCCTTTCATCTCCTCTTTCAGGGGACTTGTAGTTTGTCACTTACATGACAGTCTCTGAAGGAGGCAGTCATAAGACTATGAGAAGCTGCAGAGAAGTTTACCTCCCTGGTGTCTCAAAGATCTGAACCACTAATCTGCCCTGAACTGTTGTTGCCTTCCTTTTGGTTATCTCATCTTTCTACCTTGTCTTTAACCCTTTTTTTCCCCCTTTCTCTCTACAGCAGTACTGTTAACTGAGTTGAATCCTCTTCCCTTCAGGGTGCCAGTCTCTTCTTGTATGAGTGATAGAGAGACTGAGCAAAAGAAAGCTTAAAGAGGGGCCTCAAACTATCACTACAGCCTTGTCCACCAGGTCGCTTAGGAGTCAGTCCCTGTTTTGCCTCTTTGCCTGTGACTGCCTTTCATTCTCCTTACTAGTACAAACATCAGATCACCCACTGGATAAAGCTAATGTTATTTATTGCCTGTCTCACTGTGGATTGTGCCTTCATTTCTGTTTTCCCCCCAGCTCTATGAACTGGATAGTGACCCTGAAAGGAAAGAGTTCCTGGATGACCTCTTCATCTTTATGCAGAAGAGAGGTGAGTGAGCACTTGTTTGAACTCATTAGGGTAAAGTGGGGCGGAGGGGTTCTTGTGCCATTTGAATTCTTCCCTCGTGTGCTTGAAAGAATAAATCCAGCCCTTGAACTTGCAAATTGGGTGGAAGAGCAGCAGTAAGACGAGATATTTGCCTTGGGAGCTAAGGATCTCAGTAGAAAAGAACTCTTCTGCCCTGTTACATCATTTCACAGACACTATTTCTTTACCCTGCTTACCTAATGACCCAAGTAGTTCATGCACTGAAGAGCCCAAGAAGCCTGGCTGCCCGAGGATTTTTGAAACAATGCTGAGTACCACTGGGGATTCTCTGGTCTCCTCTTCAGGCAGCATGATTGCACGTCTTCTCGGGCTTGATTTCAATGGCATGTGGAAGCTGAGTGTGAATGCCTTCACAGCCTGCATAGAGTTGTGACAAGCAATCTGGGGACTGGGAACACAGGCACCAAGCCACATTTTCCTCTAGATTCACAGTGTGTCAGCTTTCCGGTTAGTAATTCTGTGTAGCTGAGTGTAGAAGCACACAGTTTCTCACATTCCTCCCTGTGGTGTCAGCAAATCGCATCTCTCCTTGCTACAGGAGTGGGGATATATGTGTGAAGTAGTTCAGCTGGGATGTCACAAAAGTCTCTTTCTCTCCTCTAATTATCAAAGTTCAGTTCCCTCATTGCAACCTACCAATAAAGGGAAACGTACATCTGTTGGGATTGTTTGTGGCAAGTCCTTTGAGATGCTCTTTTCCTTTAGCCCTCCAAGCACCAGGCCAGACAGACTCTTCCAACAAAGATGTTTCTGACAAAAAGTGTTAAATTGTGCTGTAGACGTTTTCATTGTTTCTGCTGAAGGTAAGTGTGAAGAGCAGATGTGAAAAGGACCCTTTGCTCTGAGTTTGTGAGGAACCAAACAAGCCAGGTTATGCTTATTTGGGAGGAGGAGTGGGGCTGCCTTAGTGTCAACAGCAATACCGTGCTTTGAGAATCTAATAGAGGTGCAACATCTCAGCCTCATCTGTTGGATGTGATCCGGTCTCTGATTGCTGGGTTGAGGCTGGAATCTTATTTCCAGTTGTCCTTTGAAGGCTGGACCTTGGGATGTATCCCACACCGTGGCTGACTGGGTCAGAAGCAGGGAGCAGGCCATCCAGAATGCAGCTACTGCGGTTACACTCCGTATCCATGCCTGCTTGTGTTTCCTGGCATGGTTAGAGCTGACAGCTGACCTGTATGAATTTTCTCTCTCTGACAGTTTGAGTTTATGCTTCCAAGATAGTTAAAAACTAGAGCTGGGCTTTGTTGGTAATTTTAGCGTTTGTGTGCAGAGGCATAACTGGGCTTAAATAGTTTACTTACAGATGTTAACCCAAGCTCACGTGTTAATGTACAGGCTGGGATGATTGACAGAGAAGACAATAATCCAAAGGATGTGATCGGCAGCAATAGAAACCTCCAGAAACCTAGAGAGAAATCTGGTTAATACCTCAGTGTCTCATTCCTATTACCTTTTAATTATTTATAATTGACACGTTCCTAGTGCAAGGGCTGAGCTGGTCACCAGCTGGCTGCTGTAGGAGTTTAGCTTTTAATCATCTGGGCATTTCCAAGTGTATTTGTTTTCTAGAGGCTTCCTTGTTTTCTTGCTTGCTAGAAGGCTGAAAATTAAATAGAAGAGCCCGAGTACCCACTGGGGAGATCTGCAGTGAACTGACAACCCCCTCCCAGAGGGACTGGAAAATTTTTGCCCTTGCTGTGAGGAACTGCCTGGATTGCAGGCTACAAGGCAGTTGTGGGCTTGCACACACTTTGGCATCCCCAAAAGAAATAGTCAGGAGGACTCTGGGGTTTCTTCAGTTTGATATTAGAGCTGAACAGCATAGGTTGAGCTTCTGCCATCCATCTGAGTTGCTGTGTCTTCACGCAAAGGCAAGCTTTTGACTCGGTATGGTTTTTCAGAAGCTGCACTGTCCTCTTCTTTCCTGTGCCCTCTCTCCCCAGCATTACCCACAGCAGGGCTTTGGTTTTCCTGTGTTTCCTGTTTAGGGATCTTCAAAAATGAGGGAGCTTCCACAGCAAAGCTATAGGTTGCCATTCAGTCTTTCATTTCTCCACCCCTTGCTTTATGTGCCAAACAAGCCTGAACAGCTGCCTTGTTCTGAAAGAGTTTCGTGAGGATGGGCACAGCCGAGGCCTCATTGCACCTGAAAGCAAAATGCTGTGTTTCTTAGCTCGTATGTGTGAAGAGCTGGTTAATTTGCACCTTGTATCTGAAGGGAATGGAAAGCATCTTTGCTAATAAACATTGCTGGTGTAAAAACGGGGATTTTGCTGTAGTCCGGGAGGAGCTGGGGAAGTGCTGGCCCTTGTTTGGAGCTGATGGATTTGAGGCACAGATTGCTAACTGCTGCTGAACCAAAAAAGCGTGATGTGAAAGATAAATGACAGATTTCACAGGAGCCACTGAGTAGTTAGAGGGATGAAAAGATTTGGTGGTGGGTGCTGCTGTTAGGAATGTACCTAGAAATGTGAAGCCATGAAACGGGCTTAATGCAGATCAAATGTGCAGGTCTCATCTGCCTCTGAGCACAGCAGGTTGTCCCTGAATGACCACAGCTGCAAGTGATAAAATGGCCCTTCAGTGGCAGTAATGATGGAAGAGGAAGATGAGAAGAAACCTTTAACGCTTCCTTTGTTGGATGTTTTATTCCTTGTATATGTTTAGGTGAATGGGTCCCACCGTGGCTGTGATTGAAGGGGCAGATGGGGAGAGGAAGGGAGGCCAGTGGTGAGAGCAGTTAGTGAGCAGCACTGGCTTTGGACCAGGACCCGGACTGACGTGATGCAGCTCACTGCCACTGTCCCCATTCTTAGCTCTTCTGCAGTCTCAAATCAGCAGTGCCTTCCCTCCAGTCTCCATTACTGATGTCTGTGGCAAGTTGAACCTTGATGCTTGGTTGCTCAGAAGCTGTGTTTTTACCCTGTTGCTACATGAGGAGACACTCTGTGGGCAGGTTTGCGGCTCAGGGTATTTTTAAGGGCATGGGCTGAGGCTTCTCTGCTTGTGCAGAGCAGGGTGGCATGGGTAGCATTGCAGGCATGGCCGCTGGGTTTGTTCTGCCTGCCACTGAGGGAGGAGCAGTTTTCAAAGTGCCCAGGCTAGAGGTGCATTCATAGTGATATCTCAGGGCAATCCTGTGTTCCCCTATCTTTTATATTACTGAAAAAAAAAACCATTAGAAACGTGTCTAGCCAGATGGGCAAGTTCATTTACTCAGATCTGATTCAGTGTTAGAGACAACTACATCTTCCCCTTCTTTTCAAGTCTTTCTCACCCTTTCAACATACCGCAAAGTTAACTTTGTCTCTGTCTTTTTTTGTGTGCGTAGGTAAGATGAGCAGTAGAAAAATGTAGGGTTTAGCCCTGTAGTGTGTACCAGGTAGCATAGCTAGTCTGCTTGTTGTGCCCCGGGTAGTGCAGGGCTGTCAGTGGCTTGACTCTTCTAGTTGCTAAGTCAGCTACCAAAAATTGAGGTGATTGTATCCCATGAGTGCTGGTCAGGAGAGAGTTGGAGTAATGTACTCCATTTTGCCCCCTGGAAGGATCAGCAGTGTCCATGCAAGATGAGAGCAGGGTTGATGGGGAGATCTGTCTGCCTGCTATGGTATATTAGGGAAGGCTCCCTTTGCAGGGAAACTGTTTTGTTCATTTTAAGTACTGCCTTTGTGAAAACCTCGTAAAATGTCTCCAATTGTACAGCTCTTCTAATTTTGTTCAAGGTTTCTGCGTGACCTTGGTTTTCCCAGATGGCTTGACCATTCTGGTTTTTATGTGTATATACATAGAAGGGGCTTTGTGAGTCTGACCGTGTGGGTTTAATGTTTTCCTGCTGTTGTATGCTCTGTCTGCGCATTTCAGATGGGAAAATACAACAAATCCGGGGCATTGACAAAAGCATTTACTGATGGATTCTTTTATCTACAGGCCAAGTAGTGTTTATGAAATGTTTGTTCAGAGAATATGCTTCTGTATTCCTCTAATACTCCTCTACTGATTCAGTTTTGCAGGTTTAATTCTTTTCATACCCTGGAGATATTTTTGACTGTGAATTAAGCAAGGTTGTTCTCTAAAGGAGACATCATTAGACATCAATTCTCAGCGTGCTTTGCTCGTGCTACCTGCATGGCGCTGAGCCAGAGCAAATGCTTTCCTGAATAGCAGATAATGTTCTGCAGTGGAAAATGCTCCCACAAGGCACTGCAGAGGTCTCTTCTGGATGGTCCAAATCAACCAGCCAAAGTCCTCTTCCCTGTTTAGACCCTTGGTTTTGTACACAGCTCCATCTCTCCCTCCTGTACCTCTTTTAAAGAACCTCATCTTTGGTCAACTCTTCTGACTCTAGACTCGGGAAAAATGGTGACTAGTGTCTTGTGGAAGTGGTAAGCAGTGGAGATCAGGAAAATATTTTAGGTTTTTACGTTCATATTGGTAGAAATTGTGGAAAGAATTGTTTTTCCTGAAGTTGTAGGGCGAGCTGACGTTCTGGTTTACATTCCTCTGTGTTCTTTAAGTGGTCCGAGCCTTTCAGTACAGGGAACAGAGAATGCACTGCTCCATGTGCATCACCAGTTAAGTGATGCAAGGATGAAAACAGGTGCAAAGCAAAGTACTTGGGAGCTCCCAAGAGTTTGAATCCAGCTCTTCTGGGGATGTATAGTCCTGTACCTGAGGTGAGGTTCTCTGCAGTGTCCAGAAAACTTGGCAGGGAATGTCTTGTGCATCGGCCTGAGGTGCCAGGTAACTAAAAGTCCCCAGGAGATACATTAGTTGATATTTTGGGAGAGTTCACCCCCCATTTTGCAAAATTTGGCAATTGCAAAGATTTAGAAGTAGTTATCAGCAGGTCCTTCCATAAAACCCAGACTTTCTCTCCTTCGTGTTTTCCATACATCAAAACATTCATTGCAGACAGAGACAGGAGAATTTTCTCTGATTTGGAAAAAGTTTGGAAGCTTCACCTTGGAAAGATCTTTAAAAATATTTTTTTTTTTGGGAAAATGCCAAATCGAGTTCAACTAATTAATATCCCTTTTAAACAACTGGGAATAATGGTGGTTTAGAGTGAATACTGCTTTAGTTACAAAGAAAAGTCAAATTAGGAGCTGCAGTTGTAATGAATGGGAAAATAGGGTTTTACTTGGTTCTGGCTTACTGGAAATGGGGTTTCAATTTAGCCGGCCTGAAGAATCTTTGAGTGGCTTCAATGTTTTGTTACAAACTGAGTTTGCACTGGACAGGGTACAACAGAAATCAATTTGAAATGATTAGCTGTTGTTGCTTTACATAAACCTTTCTGTAAGTTATCCCTCCAATCCCAGCCTGTCCTAGTGATTGCCAGCCATGGATCTCTGGATGCCAGGTGAATATGCAGAACTCAGGGATGGGCTCAAAGGGGCTTTTCTCCTCACTTCCCCTGAAGACTGAGATGTTCATTTGTCACATGTTTCTCCAGCATCTCACACTGGATGTTTGTCTCAAATCCTGGTGGTCTTGAGCTCTTTCTTCCATTGGTACTTCCTCTTTTCAATGGGTGTTCTTGGCCTTTCCCTCCCCAACACCAAATTTTAACAGCCTGTTTTTCAAATTATCGTTGAACTGCTGCACTCAGGCAGCAAAAGTGATGACTGTAGATACCCAAGTGGATTCAAGAAGGCAAAACTGTTTGACGTGAAGATGCTCCAATGTTTGACTCCGTGCAGCCTGCCTGACCTACCCTTATTTTCCCCAGCTGCCTGTTTTTCTGCATTGCCTCCTGTATTTGTACCTCTCTTTGTGGTTCTATGATTCCTCTCTTGCAGAATGATTTGAGTTGGAAGGAACCTCAAAGATCATCTCATTCCAACCTGTCTGCCATAGGCAGGGACACCTCCTACTAGACCAGGTTGCTCAGAGCCCCATCCTGCCTGGCTTTGACCAGGGATGGGGCATCCACAGCCTCTCTGGGTAGCCTGTGCCAGTGCCTCACCACCCTCACAGGGAAGAACTTCTTCCTAAAGTACAACCTAAATCGCCACTCTTTCAGTTTAAAACCATTACTCTTTGTCCTGTCACCGCAGGCCCTCATAAAAAAACCCTCTCCATCTTTCCTGCAGACCTCTTTAGGGACTGGAAGGCTACTTTAAGGTTTCCCTGGAGCCTTCTCTTCTCCAGACTGAACAACCCAAACTCTCTCAGCCTGTCTTCATAGGCTCTAGCCTCCTGATCATTTTTGTGGCCTCCTCTGGACTCACTCCAGCAGCTCCATGTCCTCCTATGTTGAGAAGAATTGAAAGGAAGTTTGTCCACTTGGTTCAGAGGCCCTGTGTACAGAAACCCACCACTGACTGGATCGACATCCAGTGAAGATATTTGTAATAGCAAATATATTGGACCCAGAACTGTGACAGGGGCAGCCAAACAGCTAGGCTGTAGTTGAGCTTGAGTACAAGAGAGCAAATCTATATGGGATCTCCGTTTTGGGGATGGAGCAGCACCTTGTGTGGGAAGGCTGATGTGACTGGAGCCTTGGCTGGTATGAGCTGGGCACTGGTTTCCAGTTCGGCTGCCTCTGGTTCAGCAGTCGAAATCTGATAAGGGGCTGCTGTCAGCCTCACTTACTGGGGAGGGAAGCAGAAACTGATGGTGTTTTAAGGGGTGCAGATAAGCAGTGGGCCTCCTGTCAAATAGAGCATGATTAATTACCCTCTGTCGCAGCTCCTGCTTTGATAGGAGTGTCTAATGGTCTGCAGGCTTGTGGATCAGGTGGTGACATTCCTGTCGGAAGTGAGAATGCCCACTGTGGGAACGTTGTGCCCAGGGGAGATCAGACCAGCCCTGGGAGGACGAGGGCAGAGGTGGTTTCCTTTCTGTATACCTTTGCTTTTCATTTTAACATTGAGTGCCCAGACCTGATTCAAACCAAATCAACAAATAAAAGTCATGTGAAAGGACTGACAGGCAGCTTTGCATGAAGGCAGCCAGGCTTTGTCCTTGGAGAGGGATTCAGGCAAACTGGGAACCGGGGCAGTGCAGGGTTCAAGTTGATTTGCTCATATTCTACACCGTTCCTTTGCCACTGAACTGATTTTTTACCTCTGTTTAGCCTGAAAGAGTGGAGGGAATCATTCATACCAAGTAATTACTCTGTCTCCCTTCAACAAAATGCCAAGATCTCCTCAAGATTTGGTTTATTTTAAATCACAGTGGGGTTCCCTCGTCTCGTGAGGAAAACCTCTTCCTTTTGCCTGTCTGATATTGTTTGTCTTCTGAACATATTTACAGTGGGAGCTGGAAAGAGCAGCTCTTTTCTTACCTGTACAGATTGTGGCTTAAGAATTCCCCGTCTGTGTTTATTTTTCACTCCTTAGCATGCTTTGTTGCAATTTCAGTGTTGTTCTGCAGAATAAATGTTTGGGATTCTCATCTCCTTTGTTCCTAACTTAAAAAGACTCTTCTGAAAGTAAATTGGATAGGGGAAAAAAAAAAAGGGAGGTGGTTGAAAAAGTAGTGCTTCAGGGTGGATATAATTAACTGCTCTTTGTCTCTCTCATGAAGGGCAAGTCCTGGCTTAGACTGCTTGATGGTGGGGAACTCCCTGCAGTGGGTATGGCTCAGCAGGAGGAGAGAGAAGAGAGGCTCTTGCCAGAGGATCTCCCTCATGGAGGACTCAAACATCCCTGCAGATTGTTTTCTATGATTTGGTTAAAATCAGACTTAGGGACAGTTTTTGTTGTTTAACATCAGTCTGCAGCTTCAGACTTAGGTCTACGTAAGATGAAGAGGGGAAAAGACCCACCTTGGGCAGTGTGCTTGGATGAGTGAGGAAGATGTTGGTCCAAAGTTTTGTTCCCTTTCAAGAAATGGAAGGGCTGAGCCCCAGTGCTGAGCGAGCGACTGTCGCTGCAGGGGAAGCCTGTGTGTGCTGGTGGCTCAGCCAGTGCCCCTTGCCCAGCCACTGCTTTACTGACAATAGAGGTAAAAACAGTCACTCAAAAGACTATAGGGGGTTTCCAGCTTCTTAAACAGCTCTTGAAGGACATGAATCAAGCAGTTGCTCCTTCTGCCTCTGCAGTACAGGAGACATAGAGGACATTCAAGCCTGTCCATACAAGCCCTTTAGGCTTCTGTTAGGTCTGCCTGAAACAGAAGAGGCTTTTGAATGGGGTGAAACAGCTTGGCAGAGGGGGCTACTCATTTCCCTTGAAGGACAGAGATGTTTATAGCTACAGTCAGACTTCCTCTGGGGAAACTCTTTCTTCCAGAAATCTGAATTGTAGTTACGGCTGTCTTTTCCTTCTGAACAAGAGGAGAGCCCATGGGCTATGGGATGATTCCTTTCTCCCTTCAGAGTTTGCCCACCCTGGAGTTTGGCTTCTTGAGGTCTCCTGTGCTCATCAGCTACACATTGTCACTTTTCCAGTGGAAACAGACTCCTCTTGTTTCCTTGTCTTTGTCTGATTCCTTGCAGGAATAGCCCTACCTAACTAGTTGGGATTATACTAAAGGAAAGAGAAGTCATTTCCCAGGCAAACGAGGAACGGAGCTAGTCTTCTTCCTTGCCCTCTTCATGAGTCAGGCAAGACTTGTGGCCCTTGCAGGCACAGTACACACAGCATTTCTGAGAGCCGGCAGAATAGAGAGGCTTGAAAGTACAGTAAAATGAGTTTGCCATCAAAAGGCAACAAGTCTTACACTGCGCCCCTGGCTGCTGACCTTTCCCTCTGGAATTCTCCCCTCTGACCTCTGGATCATTAATCCTGATGCTGCCAGATGACAGTAATCCATCATGGCCCCTGACAAGCCTTGCAGCCGCCTGTGAAAGGATCCGCTCGGCTTCAGCATCCAGCCGTCCCATGACACTCGTTTTTCAGCCTTTCCTGTTTGAGGGCTGGGGGTTTCCAATAAAGACTTTATCGCCTCGCCTTTCCTCAGAGAGGGGCTGGGGGAGGAGAGGGCAGTGAGAGCAGCTTGCCCCTGCTTCTTGCCTCTTTTGCAGTCACAGCCTAGGAAACAGGCAGAGCCCAGGCTCCCTCTGTAGAAGTAGGGTTCATTTACCAGCTCCGAACCCCAAATCACTCTTTGCCAGCTCTGGGATTATCTCCTGGAGTGGTACCGTGGGAAAGCACAGGAGGAAAACCATCGCATCTCTGTGCTCAAGTGGTGGAAGGATGGAAGTCGTTTTATTCCTGCTGTAAAATTTCTTAGCCTGCACAAAGAAGTTTTAGGGAGTGGAGGTGGCTGGGGCTGGTACCTTAGTTTATAAAGCTAGTAATTACATTTCAGGGCACTTTTTGATCCGTGGGTCTTGTTTAAAAGCAAACTACAGGAAGGGAAGGTGTCAGAGGGGCAGTAACGTGAGGTGGGAGGTCAGGTCTGGTGGCTGCTTCTGTTCCAGTGATGAGCAGGCTCTCTGGAAATATGTTTAAGCCTTGATTTCCAACTGATGCAGATAAAGCTTGTCCTTTTCACGGGAGCAGTGGCATAAACATACTAGGGTACCTTTTCGAATGCTGAGATGGGAGAATCTAAAGTAGAGTAAAACTGTTCAGGATAAGTGCAGTATATTAAAATGTAGATATTTCCTTACACTTGTGTATTAGCAGCTTCTTTGCCTGAGGAGCTGTATCCATGACCCTGCCCTTTCCCTCTCCATCTAGTCCCTGTCCAAGGAGCCTTGGATGAAAGTCCCTTCTGGACAAGTTAATGCTGTTCCCTAAATTGGATCGAGGAGAAGCAGGTGGCTTTGTGTGATGTGGGGCTGCTGGAGGAGAGGGGCTTGCTCCTGCCCCAGGGGAGCAAAGGCCTCACTGGCAGCATGCTGGGACACCCTGACTTTCCTTGCTGCTGGGCAGAAATGCCAGCCTGTTAACAAAGGGGCATTTTGGGGTGGCAAAAACCACCCCTACCTCTTCCTAGAGACCTCCAAGATCAGTATTTCCCTTGCTTTTCATTTGTCTGGGTGTGACTGGTTACTGTGGCTCAGCTGATGAATGATAACTTAAGGCTGGTAACATGATCACTCCCAGCCCTGTGTGTGTCTGAAATGACGCTCTGAATCTTTGCAATAACACGCTGAGACAAAATGGTGGCTGAGGAAGAAGCAAAGCAAACTGAGGATTGCATTTGCACCAGGCTGGCCTCGGGGAGGGCCCAGCTCCTGGCTCTGAGCAGCCAGCTGGGAGGGGAGGGGGGAGGGATGGACAGGCAACCACCGTGCCTTTAAACGGTTTGGAAACATCTCTGTCTCTGCTCCCTGAGGGAACTGTTGTCTCTGAAATGCAGGAAGAGGATCTGATGAAATTACTGCTTTGTGGACTGTTCTCTTGTGGAGAGGGAAGGGGTTGTTTAGACAAGGCAAGGAGAAGAGGATACGATAGATATAAAATGACGGAGTGTGCAGACCAAGTCTGATCAGGTTGTTCTTTCTGTTTTCCTATAGTTGAAGAGTTAGTAACGTGGTGAAATTGAAGGCAGTCCTTTCAAAGCTGAAACGGTTTGCTTATCCTGTCCAGTGGCTCATTAACCTGTGGGAGTTGGTAGTGTGAGCTAATGCATAGGAGGCTTCAAAAAGGAGAGAGGGGGGAGAAAAATTACACTTACATGTGTAATGGGGACATCTGCAGAGCTGAGCTGAACTCCTTCTCACTCCACAGAATAAACCCCATTTATAAGGGCCATAAACCGCTCTGCTTCGGGGCATTAAGTGAATGGCTGGTGATGAGCAGTGGCAGGAGTCTCCCCTGTGGGCTGGGCAGCCCGTAATTGTCCATTACAGCCCTTGGCAGGCTGTCGTGTAAGGGCTGGCGCTGGTCATTGTGGCAGGCAGGATACTGACCTCAGATGGACGGCTCTTTGATCCAGGACAGGGTTTCCTATGCGAAAGAAAAGCTTTGCTACATCAGCATTTTTCCTCCTCTTCCTCTCATTGCCTAAATCTCATTAGTTTGACCTTTTCAGACCCTGCACACTTTAGCCTTTTAAGGTGCTGATGAAAGGGTGCTATCAGGTTAAAAGTCAGATTTTTTTTTTCCCTTCCCTCTGTTTCCTCTGTTAGGATGACAAAACTGCACAGGAGGGACAGAGCTCTCTCCCTGTCTGCCCTGTCTGTCCTCGCAAGGATAAAGCAGGACCTTGGGTTGGGCTCCAAAAAGGGCTTGGCTGCCCGGTGCCCCTGGCAGCAGCCCCAAGGGTGCTTGGCTGTGCAGTGAGCTGCTCCCTCACTCAGCTTGTTTGTTCACCTCTGCCGTCTAGAATTCTCCTCTGGCTTTCTCACAACACATTTCAGCTCCAGCAGCCAGGTTGCATTTGGTCCCAAGGTACAGATGTGGCCTCAGCTGTGTGTCGCTTGGGAGGCAAAAGGAGCAGGAGGGTGAAAATGCTTTCTGAGAGCAGAAGCTGGAGCAAACAGTGACGCATGTGCTTGTGAGGGGAGACAGAGGTAAACGTATGTGGGGGTGGGAGATGCTCTCAGGTGTCACATCCCCTTTCTCTGTCACTGTTCCTGAGCGACAGTGAATCCTGGGCAGTGAGGGACTGAGGAGCTCGAGTTGCCTGGCTGCTCAGCCCTTTCCTGAGCACAAGCCATACAGATTTTTATCTGAAATTGCCCCAGGAGCTCATAAAAAATGATTCCTCTGTGCTGCTCCCTCACCCCTAGGACTGAATAGTCCCTACTTCCCCTCTTCCCATTGTAGAAGTTGCTCTTAGCTGCAGGTCATTATTTGTCTGATAATTGCTTTTGCCTACAGGAAAGGATTTTTTCATGAAAAGGACGTGCCATGTAGCTACACTTCTCTGGCTCATTTACTCACCCATCGAGAGGCCTCAATCAGACTACAAATAGAGTTGCCTCAATTCCCTGTTAGAAGGAAGATCGATAGCCCCATCCTGCCTGTTTCCTTGGCCTCATTTTCTCTCTTGACTCCATTTCCTTCCCCGCTGTTTCTCTGCAGGAACTCCCATCAATCGGATCCCCATCATGGCAAAGCAGATCCTGGATCTCTACATGCTCTACAAGCTGGTGACCGAGAAAGGAGGGCTGGTTGAAATCATCAACAAGAAAATCTGGCGAGAGATCACCAAAGGCCTTAACCTGCCCACCTCCATCACCAGCGCCGCCTTCACGCTGCGCACCCAGTGAGTGCGGGCCGGCGGGCACGGGGCAGGACTGGGGCTGCAAAGAGGGACTGAAGCACTAAACAACTAAATTCTACTCAGTGTCCAGGGAGGAGATGCTAAATTGCTTTTATTTATGCCTCTCATTCAAGGCTTGCTGTTTTTCCTTTCTGTTCCGTCTCCTCTTGTTTTTTTGAGCAGTGGTTCTCCCTGAGCACATTCCCCATCCCTACAATCCCAGCACTAACATGCACCTCCTGCTCTCTGCTCTGCACCTCCTTGTGCCTTTCTAACCTCTCCGGAGCTTAAACCCCTCAAAGCAAGGAGAGTCCTGTCTCTGAAGAGCACTTGGCACACTAAGGAGGGAGGATTTCTGATCTGTAAGCATCAGCTTGGGTATTTAACGTCTGTTATCAATTGGGAAGTTGTGGAAACTTGTGTTTTGCACCTTCTGACTGGGGATTGCTCTTCCCAGTCCCTCATGTTGGTTATGCAAGGAAAAGAAAAAAATGCAGAATAAGGAGAGGAAAATAAATGGTGAAAGTAAACCTGCTGTAGTGTCAGCAGCAGGACAAAGCTGTGCTATGGTGGCTTGAGCACAGAAGGATGAGCTCTGGGAGTCTTACGTAGAGAGTTTTCTTGAAGTTGTTAGAGCCCCTGAGAGCAAGAAGCTCCTTGACATTTCTCCAGCCTTTGGTACAAACAGGCTGTCTACTGCAAACCTGTTGCCCAGAACTCAGCAAAACAGGAAGGTTTGGTGCAGCCTGAGAGAAGTGATTTGGACAAGGGCTATTCCTCAAACTTCTTTCTTTGCATTAAGTGTTTCTGTTACAGTCCATGATCTCAATTCCTACCCTTTCAGATGGTATCTCAGTTGTAGGGGAATTCTGGATGATTCTTTTCTGCCTTTGTGAGTGTCGTAGCGTGTAACTCTGTGCTTCCCTGTAAACACTGAGTAAGCCCAAAGTTCCTTTGAGAGAGCTGTCCTGCACACCCAGACTCTCTCCCACGAACCCAGCAGCAGTGCTCAGGAGACGCAGACAGAGACTCTGGCTCTGCGGGTGACCTCGGTCTGAATGTCTAACCGAATGCAATGCTTGAGCTGTAGCCTATAATTCCGTGTTCTGTTGAGAAACCTGCCTGAGTTTGCCTGTGCTCACCCCTCTCCCAGGTACATGAAGTACCTGTATGCCTACGAGTGTGAGAAGAAATCCCTCAGTTCACCTGCGGAGCTTCAGGCTGCCATCGATGGCAACAGGCGGGAAGGCAGGCGGCCCAGCTACAGCTCCTCTCTCTTCAGCTACTCACCCACCACCTCGAGGCCTCCTTCCCTTCTGTCTCCCCCAAAGATCCGCTTCCCCATCATCGGCGTGGCACCAGGCAGTGGGACCAGCAATCCTCGGGTGTCTCCAGCAGCAGCTGTCAGGAAAGGTCAGCTCCTTTCACCCAGGCAAAGAGAGCGGCTGGGTTAAAAGGTGCAGGTGCAAAATTTCCCAGTTTGTCCTCTCAGACTTCTTTGGACTTGAGAGCAGCAGGGCTGGGATGGCTCAGGGGTCTGGGATATTCTATCTGCGATTTGGGAAGGGCTGTGAGAGGGCCTGAACGACTCTTTCCTTTCCCAGGTGACGGCGTGCCCTTGACTGTGTCTATGCCAAATCGTATTGCCGTGCCAGCGACCTTGGCTAGCCAGCAGGCAAGTGTGGCAGCGAGAACAGCCACCTTGGAGCAGCTGAGGGAGAGACTGGAGTCGGGGGAGCCTCCGGAGAAGAAGGTGTCGCGGATGTCAGAGGAGGAGCAGCGGCTCGTGCAGCAGGCGCTGCAGCGCAACCTCCTCAGCATGGCACGGCAGATCCCCATGAAGATTAAAATCAACGGCAAGGGTGAGCAGCACCTCTGCAAACACAGCAGGTCTTTGCAGGCTGCAGCGGGAAGGGAACTGTTCCCAGAACCTCTCTACACGCAGCCTTGAGTGTCTCTCTGGGTACCAGGAAGAGGTCACTGTAAAGAAGCTGTTTGAAACAGAGCACAATAACTGCAAAGCTAAATACTTTGTTAGGCTTTTGCTTACTGCTACTGGGTTTCTTCTTGTTGATCCAGCGTCCAGCCTGGGTTCAGCAGCACCCTAGCTGCCTTCAGAAAGCTCTGCATCTATGCTGATAAAACCCACTTGATCCCTAGAACAAGACCCTTACTCTGAGCTGGTCACCTCCTGTGTTGATCACAGTGAGATTGCTTCAGGACTCAAGCTGTTGTGTCTCCACAGAGCTTGCGCTGTGGGGAATTAATTCCTGCTCAGAAGAAACACTTTTAATTGATCCTGGAGGTAACAGCTTTTTCTGTGTGGGTAGCAGAGTGCAGGAGATGGGAGAGAGAGAGATGCTCAGCTCTCAGGTGTGGAGAGGAGGCCACGGAGACCCCTGTATCTGCAGGGGGCCAGGGCTTTTAGCAAGTCAGGTGATTTTGACCAACATCTGCTGCAGACCTTCGCACAGGCCTCCAGGCAAAGAACTCCTGGCAAGGCTGGGTTAGAAGGTCACGTATGAGCAGCATTCATGGCCTGGGAAATGCACTCCTGAAATGCTTTGTCAAAGGGGGAGCTACCCTCTAAAGGTCACATTGTCAGAATCAATACTGTTACATAGTGGCTTCCAAAGCTGATAAAGTGCCTTGGCTCCCTTACCTGTCTAGGGGCTGCACTTCACTGGGCAGCAAAGCCTCAGCACATTTCAGTCCCAACAGCTGCTTCCTCCAGACCTTTTGATCCATAAAAATTAAAGGTCTCAGACCCGCTATTAATAGTATGTTGGGATGTAGGCACAAGGCCAGAAAAGTTTGACATGGCTTAGAAGAAAGGGAAGAGTTGTTCTTGAGGCCTTTGCTAGCTGGTAAATGCTTTAGGGAGACGCTTTGCCAGACATATATATGGCAAAAGGTCCAAGCAGTCTCCTCTTTGAAGCAGCAGCAGCTTGCTGCAGAGTTAAACGGCATTGGGACTTCACATGGTAGTTCCCAGCAGCTCTGCATCCACCCGAATTTCACATTTACATAAAAACCAAAACAAAGACAAAAACGGTGAGTAAAAGGGGTATGCAAATTGTATCATGTTCATTCCCTCTGCTCTCACTTTATCTTTTTTCCCTCCACTCTGAACTTCTTAACCTAAATGCTACGAACAATTCCAGTCTCTACAAGCTTGAGGGCTGAGCCTTAAGGATTCAGTGCCACCATTCCCACCTCTTCTGGTCTGTCCTGGCTTCCATGCTCTCATTTTCCCAGCTGCAAAATAAAAATCAGGCTGTGCTCTAGAAAGTGTTTTGAGAGGCACTTTGCAAAGCACTGCCCGAGCTTATCTGGGCCTGATAGCAACAGCTAGGTTAAATGTCAACAGTGTCCTCAGTGTTCTTTACAGGGAGAGTGGCCTTGCTGCCCTAGCAGACTTGAGCTAAAAAGATGCGTTTTATGTATGAGAGCCTGAGCAGCCTGTCTGCACAATCCCTCTCTGTGTTGATAGCCCAGTGCCCCCAAACCAGCAGGGGGTGGGCTGGGAGCCATGGTGGGGCTTTGCAAACCACTAAGTGTGCAGTGAGGAGTGCAGAGAAGCAATCCTGCACACCAGGCTCGGAGACAGGGGCAGCTCAGGTTGGAGTTTCACAGCTGCCTGCAAGACTTTGATGTTCATCTGCCCCTAAACATCAGTGCAGGCTGAACCCCTGCTCTGCACTGATGCATCCAGAGCCACCCGGCATGGCTTAGAAAGGACACACCAGGCTGAAGACACAGCAAAAAACCAGATCTCACGCCAAGCTTTAGTGGCAGCCAGGCAGCAGGTCCCTGGGCTGGGGTCCCTGGTGCTGTGGGTAAACACCCCGCTCCCTCCAGCGGCCGCTGGAGCTGCTGCAGCCTGAGCCGGGCGCGGGAGTGGCTGCGGCCGGCCGGTGGAAGCACGGTCCCAGCTCTTGTGCCGGCAGCTTTTTCTGTGGAGGGGATGCCAGTTTGATCCTCAGGACTGCGACTGGTTTGCACTGAAGCGCTTCAACACCTTTGTAGGCTTTTAATATGACTGGAGGTGGACATGTTGTGGGGATTTCCTCACCAGAGAGGTGGCAAAAGGAGGGTTGTGCGCACCATTGCTCATCTGTGGACAGTGCAGGGAACAGGATAATTACTAACCCTGCATCTCTTCTTTCTTGAAAGAAGATAAACCAGAGTCGGCAGCAGCAGCAGCACTGAACTTGTCACCCAGCGGCATCGGGAGCATCAACATGTCGGTGGAGATTAACGGCACCATTTATGCAGGTGAGAAAGAGCCGCTGCCGGGACGAGGCAGAGACAGGGCCCTGGGGCAGAGACAGGGCCCTAGGGCAGAGCAGGGCTGGGAGAGAGGGTGCTCCAGGGGCTGGGCCTTGCCAAAGCACGGCACACACCACCTGGCTGACTTAGAAAGCTCAGGAAGAGACGATTTCTCTTTTCTTGGTCCTAGGCAGTCCAAGAGGAATGCCCTTTCCTTTTGGTGTGGTGGTTGGTAGTGTTTTTAAATCTAAGGGAAAGGACTTTGGTAATAGGAAGGAGTGTTGCCCTTCTTTTCCTGCTCAGGAGTGGCTTTAGTCAGCTTTTCCTCACACGTCCTTGGGAAGCACAGACCTTGTCCCCTGGGCTCTGCTCAAGCCGTGTTGCTTCTGCAGGTCACACGTGCATCCTTGGCCAAAACCTAAGGGGGAGGTGCAGTGCAATGAAAACTGATTCTGTCCTCCAGAGGTGCTGAAGCCTTTTGGGATGTTTTGTCTTCTGTACAGCACGACAGCCCTATGACAGGCTGCCAGAGCACGTCCCGGGGGATCCCTTCTTGTGTTCTGGTCACCACTGACCCTCTGGTCCGTGTCCAAGGTCACTTATCTTGCACTGAGCCTGTCAGCATGAGACCTTTGGGCTTGGATAGACTGCCCATGGCTCTGTACCCTATCCTTCTCAGCCATGCCACGCCACAGTCCCAGTAACCCTTCTCTCTGCCTCTCTCTGCCTTGCAGGAGTGCTCTTTGCCCAGAAGCCAGTCGTCCATCTCATTGCAGGCTCTGGCACCCAAAGTTCCTGCAGCAGCAGCAGCAGCAGCAGCAGCAGCAGCAGCTCCCACTGCTCTCCCAGCCCTACCTCATTGCGGGGAACCCCCAGCGCAGAGCCCTCCACCAGCTGGTCTCTCTGATGGACAGCGAGCTGCTGTCTCCACACTGGCCTCCAGCCCCTGGCCTCTCTGCTCTCCTCAGGGGAGCGAGCGGGGAAGGAGTCACACAGATTACCTCATCTCAAGGAACCTGCTTTTGGGGTTGGCCAACGGCAAGATGATGATGATGATGCTGAAACCTTTCCATGCCAGCGAGTTCTTCTTCATCGTCTGTTTGTCCAGCCTTTTTCTTTGTTCTTCCCTTTCTTCCTCCCTTTTGCTTTTTCGTTTTCTTCCCCCTCCTCCCAGGGTTTGCTGTGTTCCTGCTGGGGGTGGGATGAGGGGAGGGGGCATGCCTGGCGTGTTTTCAATCAGGGATCGTCTCTAGGAGCTATGGGTTGAGAGATGGCAGAGACGTCACCAAGGCAGATGGGAGGAGCTGGAGGTGGGTAGGGAAACGTGGTTCACCTGGAACCCCTCTCAGCCAGGGCTCTCCCCACACAACAGCTCCATGTATTGACAATCCTGGCGGGGTGCCTTGGCCCTGCCCCTGTCCTCCTGGAGGCCTTGTGGCTGCAGAGCAGACAGGCGTCCTCCCTGCTCTCCTCCAGGCTCTGCCGTGGTCTGGCATTCCCATATCCTCCCGTAGAACACGTGCTCTCGGCCTCTGCGCCTCCTCGCCCCGCTCAGAGGTCTTGGCGAGAAGGGAAGGGATTTCTCACTGCTATGTGCTACAAACCTCTCCATTAGCTGCTTTATTCTCCTGGCTGGTGCTGGCCTCTTCCCTACTGTTGCCTTCAGGCTTTCAGCCAAGTTTTAAATACCCTTGACCTTGTCCCTCTCTCCTTGAGGAGCTCATCCCACTGGGGCTGGGCGTTCTGATCCTCTGCCCCTCAACTCCAGGAGGCTGGCAGATGTAAGCTTCCTGGAGTGACTTCCATCTCATAAGGTGTCTCTCAGAAGCCCCTGGAAGTACATTCGTGCTCTGAGTAAGTGGCAGGGGATGTTTGAAACCTCACCCCGTGGTGCTGTGGGGCGCGTGGTGGAGTCCCGGTTGATGCAGGAGTTCCTCTCTGGATCGATCCACGGAAGCCCCGTCCCCTTCAAGTTGTACCTGAGCAAAAGGAAAGTGGTTCTCAGTTGAGCAAGACCTTTTGCTGTCCTGGGTAGAGGCAGACGAAAGGAAGTCAAGCCCTCCCTTGCCTTTTCCCCTCTGAGCACGCAGAGGCTGGCCCTGGCTCTCCCATGTCTGGAGCCAACCGAGCTGACTGGGTGACTGCATGAGCTCAGCTCCTGCTCAGGTGGCCTCGTTCTGCCCCCTCTCTTCTGGGGCCTTCCCCACACATGCTTTCCTCAGCCTGGGAGGTCCAAGCACCATCCATCCTGCCCTGGTGACGTCCTTCCCATCCTCCAGGCCCAAGTCAGGTTTTTTTTGAGCAGATGAAATACCTCAGATACGTACTTGTTGTTGGGTTTGTTTGTTTGTTTTGGGTTAGTTTTTTTAACCTCTTCAGGAAGTATTGGCATATCTTATCGCTTGTGTTTTTTATTATGTGGTTTTGCTGATCTTGTGGGGGGAACTTTATTTTTAATTGTATCACCAAAGACAGTTAAAAAAGGGCTGAGGGAAGGAGCAGTGGGGCCAGCAGGAGCCGAGCTGAACGGCATTGGCTCAGGACATGTGCATGCAGGAGAATGGGTAGATATAGGAAAGGAGGACGAGAGGATCTGGCCGTGGCGGACACAGGAGTGTCTGGGACTTTGTTAGCCCAGAGACAGCTAATTGTATCTACACTGCAAGACTAAGCCATGTTGGGTAGCCTTTCTGAAGGGCTGAGCCTGCCCTGGCACTCTGTGAGACCGTCGGTGTGCAGGGGAGAGGCCCTGCTGCAATAGCCCTGCTTGGCTGTGGCACGGTCCCTGCGCCCCTGTCCCCGTGCCCCGCGCTGTCCAGCTCCCAGCAGCCCTTTACTTAGACTACTGAAAAGAGCATGTCCCGAGAAACACCCCGGGCCAGGTGCTGCCCTGGGGAAAGCCCTGTCAGCCGACACAGCGTTGGGCTTCAAAGTGTGTGCGAGAGGTGGAATGGCCCCGCCAGGCTCCCGGCACCGCTCGATGCGCTGCCGCAGCACCGCGCTCCAGCCAGGCTTGGGCAGGGACCCCCTGCGCCCCCCACGCCGGGTCTGTGCTGCGGCCCGGCAGGAGGCAGGGCAAGGCAGGGGAGGGGGGATATGCACATGTGCCGAGGCAGATGCTGCTCTGCTCTGCTCTGCTCTGCTCTGCTCTAGAGGTCTGACTGCTTGCAGCCAGAGCCGTGCCCACCCGCCCGGGAAGGCCTCGCTGCCCCTTGGCTGCAGGGCATTTGCTTGGCACGTTTCAGCCTCGCAGACCCCTCCAGACTCCAGGGCTCATTCAGATTGAGTTTATTTCCCCCTTTTTCATTTTCCTTCTGTTGTTTTATTTTATTTTGGGGGTGGGGTTGGGGGCTGTTTCCTGTGAGTGGGACTGGGGCACTTTTTGCTTTTCCTTATGCTTTCTTCTCTGGTCCTGGGGAGCAGAGGTTAGTGATGGGTGGTTTTGTTTATGTATCATGCTAACATTGTGTTTTCTTGCACAGAAAGGCACTCAAATCACTGAACTGCTAAACAGCTTTGACACTACTAGAGTATTAATGTTTATAAGCTTTTCAGCTAGACAGGGACTAACGGATTGTTTTGTATTCAATTCAGGGAAAGAATCAAGTCGGATGCGTAACAGATACCTCAGTAAAAAATAAGCTGCATCAATCAACTGGTCCTTTCTCAGCACACGAGGGGAAGGACCAGCCGTTCAGACTGTGAAGAGTAACCCTTTCCCCGAGCCTGGCTTTGATACTGGCAGTTGGCTTAATGCATGTTTTGCTGAGCTCCAGATCTCCTGCTGAGCTGCCAGGCTTTGGGGACTGGGCTGGGGAAACCAGCAGCAGAGCCGGGGTGAGGAGCTGGGGGAGGGCTTGAGCGAAGGAGGTGGGTCTCCCCCCAGCTCCCCATCCCCCTCCCTTTTTTGGGCTCTGCTTCATTTCACTCGACCGTGTTCGATTGTATAGTACTCAGGGGTTTTGATACTGCGGGTAGGACCGTTCCTCGCATGAAGTGCTCCACTTTGCAGCGTGGCTCATTCTCTTTCAACTCCAGACCAGTGAAGGTTTTGCAGTGAGCAGCCAAAAAAAAAAGAAAAAGAAAGAACCAAACAACCCTAAAGCCCTCAGCTCGCTTCCATGCAGCCTCGATGCTCCAATCTCAGGGGGGAGGTTTGCCAGCTGGGTGCAGTGCTCACTTGGGGGGAATACCTAAACCCAAACCTGCTCATCCTCTTCCAGCAGACCCCACTTTAGGCTGAGGAAGCACAGAGATTGCGACCTGGGAATGGGGGGAAGAGGTGAGGTGGGCAGAGGCTTCACGCCTGCTCAGCTCCCAAAGTGAATGTGACCGTGTCGCATCAAGTCGTTTTGGCCACTGCTGTGTGTGTGTGTGTGTGTGTGTGTGTGTGTGTGTGTGTGTGTGTGCTCCAGACTCACTGGGATCAGCAGGTGTTCTCACAAGCAGCTGCAGCAGCCTTGCTACTACTTTTCTTACCTATTTAAAAATGTTTAAGTAAATAAATAAATGAATGAACGTGCTAGCCTAGGCGGTGGATAAATACCTCAAGCTCCTTCCAACAAGTGTCTGTATATGTTGTTGTTGGGTTGTTTTGGTTGTTTTTTTTCTATCTCACACATTATCTGAATGTTTATATTCCAATAAACTTCTACCTCTTCACACGGTGAAGCTTCATTTGTGGCACTCGCTGTCCCCCAGCCCCTTCTTCATCCCAGGAAAGCCATCCCGGGAGCTGGGTCAGCCCCGGCGCAGGGCGCGTGTGGAGCAGGAGCTGCCAGAGGTGACGGGATCGACCTTCCACGTGGCTCTGTAGGGAGCACAGACGATAAATAGGTGACTCTGGATCTCCTTCCTTGGGTAGTACTGGGGGGCTCAGAGGCCAAGAGACAGCCCGGGGCGGGAGCAGCTCTCCCAAATCTCTGCTATATCATCTCCGCACGAAAAGGCCGTGTAACGCTTCCCGATAGTTTTGCTATTTACTCAGCACCTGACTGTTTTTCCAGTCACTGAACCTGTTCGGCCGCTGGAGAGGAACTGGTTTCCAGCCCTTTTCGTGCCAGCATTTGCGATACCCCGGTGTCTGCGTTTGGTTTGGTTTGTTTCGGGTGCTCAGCGTTCCACTTTCCCCATCCTCCCACCAAACTCTCCCCCCATGCCCAGCGTCTCCAGGCCACTGAAGCCGGGCCCCTGTCCCCTCCTGTCTGCACCTTGCCAGCGCTGCCCGCTGGCCCCTCCATTAGCATCTGGCTGCGGGGATCCCTCGCTCGGCTGTGACCCCCCCATCCCCCAGCAGCCCGGCCACGGGATGCTGCAAACCAGCGAGTTGTGTCTGCTGTGAGCATCCCTCATCCCGCATCCCGCAGAGCACGGCCGCTTGCTGCGGGGTGAAGAAGCTGCTGCATTCAGCTGCCCGCTGATGCCTCGCGGTGCAAGAGCCGTGCTGCCGTCTCACGCCTCCCCCCTCCCTCCCCTCCCCTTTCCTCCCCGGGCTCCTGGTTATCGGTGCTGGCCGCTCACCTCGCCTGGGCTGCGCTCCCAACCTATCCCGGGCAGCGGGTGGCTGACGGCAGAGCCTCGTCCCCCGTGGTTCCTTCTCCTCCTGCCCACTGGTTCGGTTTTTTCCACCTCCAACTTTTTTTCCACAGGTGAGCTCAGCTCAGACGGCTCAAGGACTTTGCCTGCTCTCCCCTCTCGCCTTAAAAGCCAGATGCCCGAAGCAGGTAAGGTGGGTTCTGGCAACGCAGGATGGATGGGGGGCAAACCCCCTTGGTGCACATCACCGTGGGGTTTATCCAGCGGCGTATCCACCAGCAGCTTTAACACCGAGCTGGGAAGGTACCGGGCTGGAGCGGGGTCCGGGTGTGCTCAGAGAGCTGCTCTCGGTGGAGAAGGGCTGTGTGACGGCCACCGCAACCTCCCTGCCGAGGCTCGGGACGGCCCCGCAGCTCTCCCATCCTCCAGCCCCATCTGACTTGCTGTGTGCAGCAGGTCCCTGAGCAGCATTCTTCAGCCCCGCTGAGCCAGCACCCCGAAAGCAGGTACCCAAAGGGATCCCGCGTGGGTCTGTGTGCCAGGGACGGCCACTGCCCTCCCTCCCAGCTCGCGTTCCCGGGGCTGGGCAGACGCGGGCACTGGCAGCCCTTGTTTGGACTGCCAAACCCTCCGGGCAAGTTCACGTCCCAACCCCCTTCCCTAAATGCTGCCATTTCACAGCGGCTCGTCCGAGCCGCAACCCGCCTCCCTGACAAATAACAAAGGGATAAAGAGAGCCCAGCGCGCATTAAAGCACCTGGATAGGGAAGCCCAGCCCGTGCCCACAGACGGCGCTCCCTTTCCTCTTCCAAAGATCCCTTTACCGAAGCTGGCTCTGGCTCTAGAGCCTCATCCAGATCCTGTTCTCCATCATCCCCCACTGCAGGGCTGGAGGTGAAGCCAGACTATGCACCGGCACAGCAACGGTGCTTGTTGCCCATCTCTGAACTAAGAAACCTCAGCCCTGTTGTCCAGGTTTTGGTGCCCCGGTCCTTAAATGACCAAAGAGCAGAGATACCACCCTACTCAACTGCTGGGGAGCCCCAACTCTGTGGGCATATCCCTCCTGGGAAGGATAAAGCCCAGCTCATTACCCCAGGATTGCCAGTCCTCTGGGCACAGCTCGGGGAGGAGTTCCCCCCTCTTTTAGGGCCAGGCTTGGGTAAAGAGCACCTGAGGGACCGCTGCTTCGAATCCAGCTTGGACACCCACAAATTTCCCCTCTTGCAAGCGTCTCCATCTCCCCTACAGTGGCAAAAGTTCCTTCCCACGTTTCACGCCCCTGCCAAGCAAGCATCTAATCATTGGTCGTGCCTAACCTGCGTCAAAACCACTTTTTTTCCATAGCCCTTATCGTCCCCGGTCCGAGGCCGGGTTTGTTTTAGCTGGGCCGGTGGCTGAGGTCAGGCTGCCCATGCCCACAGACGCTGAGCACGGCCCCTGGTCCCCGCTGTCTCCTCTCCCTTCCTACTTTGGGATGCTCCAGTTCGACTCCAGCTCGCAAGGACGGGGAGCGGGTCACAGGCACGGCAGGGGAGATGGGTACCCACGCCTTGCCCTGTCACCCGTGGAACGTCGCCGTGATGCAGCCCCGGTGAGATCTGCCTTAGTAACGAGCGGTGCCCTTCTCTCTCCAGAGCATCTGCAGGTCTTCCTGGGCGCAGGGCTGGCCCTGCTCTGCCTCAGCACCCTCCTGGGCTGTGCCGTGTGCTGGCAGTACCGCCGGCACTCGGGCCGCCGCCTGGGCTGGCAGCGGCTGACGGTGCAGCCGGGACCCCCTTCACCCGCGGGGACGGTGCAGCCGGGACCCCCTTCGCCCGCGGGGACGGTGCAGCCGGGACCCCCTTCGCCCCCGGGGACGGTGCCGGTGCCCGTCCAGCGGCACGACGGGGAGGTGGCAGCAGAAGCGCTGAGCGTCCGACCGACGGAGGCTTCCCTGTCATCACCGTCACCCCACAGGGGCTTGGTCCGTGGCAGAGCATCCTTGCCCACCCTCCCCGTGCCCCCGCAGCCGGCGGGAGCGTGGCAGCGCCGCTGCACCGTCTCCGGAGCTCAGCCCCGCAGCGCGGACGGCTCGCTCGCCCCGTCGCTCTCCGACCCCGACCCCGAGCAGCGGCCCCGGCTTCACTGCGACTTGTTCTACTCCCCGGCCAAGGCCACGCTCACCGTGATGATCCTCGGGGTCTCGCACCTGCCCAGGGGGCTGCGAGGAGGCCGTGGCTCCCACGTCAGGGTGTCCCTGCTGCGGCAGGCTCCAGCATCCCCGCGCGTGGCCGTGCGCCGCAGCAGCCTCCACACCGCGCGCCGGCAGCCGTGTCACTTCACCCGCTGCAGCCCCGAGCAGCTCAGCACCTGCACCCTGCGCTTCGCCCTCTACGCCAGGCTCCGCAGCCTCAAAGATTCCTTCGTGGGAGAAGTCCTCTTCCCCTGCGCTCAGGCCACCTGGGACCCCCGGGCACCTTCTAGCTACAGCTGGGAGCTGTCAAGCACCAAAACCAAGCTCAGAAAGGTCAAGACGGTGGTTCTGCAAACGAGGGGGGAGGGGGGCGGGGAATATCCTCGCGTTTTGGCTAAGGCCTGCTTGGTCTGAGAAGTGTGAAAGTCCAGGGTGAGACGCAGAGCCTTCTCCAAGCACCACCTGGTGGGAGGCAGCAGGAGGGATAGAAGGTGCGGAGATAGCAGCCCCCTACCCCCAACTGTCTTCTGCTGGGGGTGCAGGCTCATGAGCTGCCCACAATTAACACAGGAGTGATGGGCACAAGCTGGAACTTAAACACGAGGAAAAAGTTCTTTCCTGTGCAGGTGAGGGAGCCCTGGCACGAGCTGCCCAGAGAAGCTGTGGAGTCTCCTTCTCTGGAGGTTTCCAAACCCACTTGGACACGTTCCTGTGTGACCTGATGGTGGTGAACCTGGTTTAGCAGGGGGTTGGATTGGATGATCTCTAAGAGGCCCCTTCCAATCCCCACCATTCTGGGATTCTGTGATCAGTCTGTCTTAGCAACCCCTGGCAGCATCTCTGCCCGTGGGCTTCGCTGAAGATAGAGGTGCTGGGATGGAGGGGTAAATGCAGAGCTGGCACCATTCTTATGGTGATGGAAAGGATCAAATTCACCTTCTTGACTCATTTTTTTCTCATCTTCACCCACCTGAGGCACAGATGGAAGACAAGCACCCCTGAGTTAGAGGGAGCAGACGAGGTTGGAGAAGGTTTCACAGCATCTCCTGTTTTCTCACCTCATTGTAGTGCCTCAGCAGCTGTGACACAGGCCGCGGCACCCTCTCGCCTCAGACCAAATCCCTCGGTCAGCTCTTCCTGCTCCTCCAACACCAAGCCCAGGCTGGGCGCATCAAGGTTCTGGTCTGCAAGGCAGAGAATCTGAGCCGGCTCTCGCGCATGCCGGGCACACCAGGTAGGGCACGTGGCGCTGACCGCGGGGTGAGGACATGCCCAGCTGGGCACAGGGAACGGCGTCCCCTCCTTTGGCTTGGCAGATAGGCAACTCTCTTCTCTAAGCAAAATGAGTGCGGGTAGGGCAGCTACGATCTAGTTGTGATATGCCTGGGATGTGGGTGAGGATGCAGCTGAGGACTCTGGAGATGCAACCAAGATGAACTGCACCTCTCTGTCCTCTCCCCACAGCTCTGCAGAGCCTCAAGGAGGTCCTGTAGCCCACCAGGCACCCTAATTTGGCTGCCCATGCAGTGCATGAATCTGACTGGTGAACCTCCAGCATCTCTCCCTGATGTGTGTCCAGAACAAGTCCCTCTCACCAAAGCTCTGTCTCCATTTCCAGGCCACTACATCATCATCCACCTTTAC
This sequence comes from Urocolius indicus, assembly GCA_013401255.1. Lineage (NCBI taxonomy): Eukaryota > Metazoa > Chordata > Aves > Coliiformes > Coliidae > Urocolius > Urocolius indicus. Next base: position 196,763 of record WBNH01003795.1, read on the forward strand.
CACAATGGCCAGATCATTGACACCAAGGAGACCAAGTCCATCACGGGCTACAACCCCATCTGGAACATGCCCTTTCTCTTCAGCCTCCCCCCTGGGGACATCCAGCAGCAAGAACTGTCCTTGGAGTTCACCATCATGCAGGTGAGCAGGATGGAGGTGACTAGGGCTGAGAAGGCAGCCTGGATCACTGCGCTCAGGAGCCTCTGGTTTCAGCCCCTACCTGTGGGAGGGCTGCAGGCAAGCTCAGAGGAGCTACTTCTTGCTGCCCGTGGGTGGTTGCTGGGGTGGGATTGCTCTTCTTGGGGTAATGGGTGTTTCTAGCTGTGCTTGAAGGCCACCAGGCACATCCTGCACTGCCTCTGCCCCTGTCCTGCCGCAGGCTCACATCTACGGCCGCAGCTCCCCACTGGGCCACGTGCAGGTGGGTCCCCGTGCCCCCAGCGCTGGGAGGCTGCACTGGAGGGACATGTGCAGCTGGGGACAGCTGGAGTCAGCGCGGTGGCACCACATCCAGCCCAATGTCCTCGGCCCCTGAGCTTGCCTGCAGCCCACGGGCAAGGGCTTTCCCTGGACACAGCTGCAGCAGCAGTGAGCGAAGGGGAAACTCCAAGCCTCGGAGGGGCAAGGCCTCAGCACACACATCATCGTGGGAGAAGTCTGGGCTTCGTCTCCACAGCTAGAGATTGGCAGCGGTCAGCTCAACTCTCTTCTGAATGGCTCTGGAGGGGAATGAGCCCATCTGAGATGGCTTCAGCCTTGGGGAGAGACGAGGAGCCCTTCTCTGCCATCCACCAGCCGCTCGCTCAGTGCCCGTACCTGGAGCGAGCCCTGAGCACCTGAACCCTTGGTCATGGGAGGAGACAAGTAGGAAGAACACCCAACTGGGACACCAGCCCCTTGGCCACCATGGTGGTGATAGCTTCTCCTTCTTCTATCCTACCAGCACCAGCCCCGCCTCGCCACTCAGTCCCACAGCACTGAGGACCATCACCAGGCCCTTGCCTTGTCCCACAGGCTGGGACACCCCCTGCTCTGCTCCTCAGCAAGGACTCGAGTGCCTCAGCCCTCCCTGCCCAGGTGCTAAAGGTGGTCAGCAGCATTTTCAACTAGCTGCTGGCCCAAATCAGTGGCTGATAAATGAATAAAGAGATTGAGGATGATTGCACATGCAGGGTAATTGAAGCTCTTTCCTACCTCAGGGCTCTTTACTCAGCTGTGCCACGGGCCAGCCAGCAGCATCCATGGTCCAGCCTGAGGAGCCAGAAATGTTCTCCAGATCGAGGGGACAGTCACCCATTTGTGAGGTAGGAGGGAGCAAAGCCCCACTCACATAACCCCTGCATGTTGCTGAAGAGTAAGCAAATGGGACTGAGGCTCTCTCTCCACACAGTCACTGGACACTGAGCCTCTTCCACCAGCTCCCCACTTCCCTCGCTGTGCCCCATCGCCAGCCCCAAGGGCAGGTCCCCAGGGGGCCCAGGTGGCTCTCAGCCCTGTTTGGTGGAAGGAGATTGTCTGCAGAGCCCACAGAGACAGGCGGTGCAGGGGCCACAGTGCTGCAGCCCATGGTGAGGGCCAGAGCAGTGAGGAAGGCTATGGTGAGGATGATCATGGTGAGGAAGATCGTGGCAAATAATATGAGCCAGCAGTGTGTCCAGGGGTGCAAGAAGGCCAATGCCATCCTGACTTGTGTCACTACTGGTGTGGCAGCAAGACCAGGGCAGTGATTCTCATCCCTGGAAATACTGCAAAGCCATGTAGCTGAGGTGCTGAGGGACGTGGGTTAGTGGTGGCCATGGCAGTGTGACGGGAGCGGTTGGACTCATCGAGCTTAAAGGGCACAGAATGCCTGAATGGTGGGGTTAGAAGAGACTTCTAGAGATCATCCAGTCCAACCTCCTGCTAAAGCACGTTCCCCTCCATCAGGTCACTCTGGAACGTGTCCAGGCAGGTTTTGAAAACCTCCAGAGGAGGAGCCTGCACACCCTCCCTGGGCAGCCTGTGCCAGGGCTCCCTCATCTGCACAGGACAGAAGCTTTTCCTGATGTTTAAATGGAACTTTCTGTGTTCCAGCTTGTGCCCATTACCCCTTGTACTGTCACTTCAGGCAACAGCAAGTGCTGCCTCATCCTCTTGACATCCACCTTTCAAATACTGGTCAGTGTTAATGAGATTCCCCCCTCAGTCTTCTCTTTTCTAGACCAAACAGCCCCAGTTCCTGCAGGATTTCCTCGTATGAAAGATGCTCCAGTCCCCTGATCATCTTGGTGGCCCTGTGCTGGACTCTCTCCAGCAGTTCCCTGTCCCTCTTGAGCTGAGGAGCCCAGAACTGGACACAGGACTCCAGATGAGGCCTCACCAGGGCAGAGTAGAGGGGGAGGAGAACCTCCCTTGACCTGTTGGCCATTGGCTGCCTTGGCCACAAGGGCACATTTGCTGGCTCATGTTTAGTTTATGATCGATCAGGACTCCCAGGTCTGTCTCTGCAGAGCTGCTCTCCAGCAGTTCCACCCCCAGTCTGTCCTGGTGCATGGGGTTGTTCCTTCCCAGGTGCAGGACTCTGCACTTTTTGAACCTCATGAGGTTCCTCTCTGCCCAACTCTCAAGTCGGTTGAGATCCCGCTGAATGGCAGCACAGCCTCTGGGGAATCAGCCAGTGCTCCCAGTCTGGTGTCATCAGGGAACTTGCTGAGCGTCACTCTGTCCCCTCATCAAGGTCATTGGTGAAGATATTGAACAAGACTGGCCCCAGAACCCATCCCTGTGGCTCTCCACTGGCTGCAGGTCTTTTCCTACCAGAACGATTCTGTGATTCGATACTGAGGCCGAGGTGAGGATGGTCATGGTGGGGATGGCCGTGGGGAGGCAGCGCAGGGCAGGGCAG
>WBNH01003797.1:0-42713 GCA_013401255.1 Urocolius indicus
AGGAGGCTGGGGCATCCTTTTCTCTGTTTGGGGGAAATGGGACAAAGATGGAACACAAAAAGTTCCGTTTAAACATAAGAAACAACTATTTCACTGTGAAGGTGAGGGAGCGCTGGCATAGGCTGCCCAGGGAAGGTGAGGAGTCTCCTTCCATGAAGGTCTTAAAGACCCACCTGCACACAGTCCTGTGTGACCTGATCTAGATGGACTTGCTTTGGAATGAGGGATTGCACTAGATGATCTCTAAAGGTCCTTTCCAACGCCTACCATTCTGTGATTCTGTGATACTAATTGTGAAGTAAACAAAAAGGCTGTAAGTAGCCTAAGACTTCAGAAATAATATTGAATTGTCTAGCATTAGACCGTGCTCACAGAAAAATTAATAGAAATGAATAAGAGGTCTGCAAGACATGGAGCAATTGGTCTGAGCACAAAGGAGCAAGTCCAGCAGAGCATCAAAAAGAGCCCATCTCTTAACAGTCTATTGAGAATGCATAGCAACCTACTCTCTGTTATGTGCAGAGATTGCTGTACGACATTGATCTTAAGGAATAAACAGATATAGATGTATGAATACTGATGGATCAAGAATCTATGACAGCCAACTTCCACTACAAAGAAAAAGAATATTTAAGTGTTTTTGGCCACTGCTGAGTATCATAACCTCTTATCAATTGCATACCTAACAGGCACATAACAAAGTTAACCTGTAACACTTTGTTACAAATGAATCATGCTATAGCACCAGGGAAATCACTGACAACAATTAAACGTAAGCAATGGTATACATTAAACATTATTTTGGATTGCTGTCAACTATGTCAAGGTTATAAGCCAATTTGCATTACCCTGAGAATGTCAAAACCCAACTGGTTCCCAATTTAAAAAGTGCTGACTGTCTAGGAATTGGCTGAGACAGGACAATATAAACTTGTACCTTACAACACATTTTTATATGCCAAGGACATCATAGCAAAGAAGCAGCTGTGAAGGAAGGGAAATCTTCAGCTGCTTCCTGATTTTAGGAATCAGATTTGAAAGTCCACTTTGAGATAAATCATGCCTCAGTCCTTCAAGGAATGAAAGAAAGATGTGGCAAATAAAAAACCCTGAACAGATGCCATTTTGGGGGGGGGGAAATTATAAAAGTTGTTGATGATGCATGGTACAGGCAGAATCATCAAAGGGCACAGGAGAAGTATGTAATCACAATGCAACTGAAACTGCATTTGAAACTGGACTTCAGCAGAAGAAACTGTGAACAGCAGAACAAGCATTAACAGATTAGAACAGAGACATTACTGATGCTTGTGCACTTAGCATGACTAAAAGGTAGAGTACAATATTTCTACATGCCAGTAAAAATAGTACTATGAATTACAAAGCCATTATTTAGGGTAGAAATACTGTGATTTTGGGTCACTGTTTCTCCTTAAACTGATTAGTTATCAAGGCAGCAAATCAAGTCATTGTTACACCATCCTTCATCATTTTCAATTACCAATGATTTACTTAATCACACTTTCCACTAGGAGGTAGATCAAGCCACCAAGCTATTAGGGAGACACACTTTTTTATGCATTATCATAAACTTTCACATTGAGTGCTTAAGGATAGAAGGCTTGTTAAAATATGGTTTTTTCATTGGTAGAAATAATATTTTTCTAAATTAGACACAGTAGGTAGATGACTGTAAGTCTAGTAATGGGCCAGATCATCTGATGATTTTGAAAGGTCTCCATCCAATTTAAGAGTTACTACAATTTATTTTGTTCTATCTACACAGTAGTATTCTTCAACTAATATCAGCTAACACTAGTGAGCTGGTGAACTCTTCTCTCCTTATCCAGGAAATCTATGGCAATTCTTTCAAAACACATAACATAGAATACAAAATTACATTTCTCAAGTAAAAATACTTGATTTGCTATGCAAAACACTGTGAAGAGATTCAATCCTATTTAATCATTCTTCACCTGTTACCTTAGAAATATTAAACTACAGGTCTGCCAGCCTTACCTTAGTTATGGAACAGATCATCCCAAGGACCATTGTGAGGCACACAGAGGAAAATCAAAGGTTCAGGCCAGTCAGTATGAGTTCCAGAAAATCAGGTCCTGTCTGACTAATCTGACCTTCTTCTATGACAAGGTGACCCACTGAGTGGATGAGAGAAAGCCTGTGGATGTGGTCTTCCTGGCTTTTAGTAAGATCTTTGACACAGATTCCCACAGCATTCTCCTGTAGAGACTGGCTGCCCATGGGTTGGATGGACCTACTCTTCCCTGGTTAACAAACTAGCTGATGTTTGGACCCAGAGAGTGAATGGAGTTAAATGCAGTCATTAGCCAGTCACTAGTGGCATCCCCCAGGGCTCAGTGCTGGGGCCAGTGCTGTTTATCAATAATCCAAACACGGGGATCGAGTGCAGCCTCAGTCAGTTTGTAGTTGACACAAAGTTGGGCAGGTGCATAGATCTGCTTGAGGACAGGAATGCTCTTCAGAGGGACCTGAATAGGCTGGATCAATGGGCCAAGGCCAATTGTATGAGGTTTAACAAGGTCAAGTGCCAGGTCCTGCACTTGGGTCACAAGAACCCCATGCAAAGCTACAGGATTGAGGCAGAGTGGCTGGAAAGCCATCTGGAAGAAAAGGACCTGAAGATGATAATTGTCAGCCAGCTGAACATGAGCCAGCAGTGTGCACAGGTGGCCAAGAAGGCCAATGGCACCCTGGCTTGGATCAGAGACTGACCAACAGGACCAAAGAGTGCTTGTCCCCCTGTGCTTGTCATTGGTGAGGCCACACCTCGAATACTGTGTCCAGTTCTGAGCCCCTCACTACAAGAAGGATGTTGAGGTGCTGGAGAGGATGCAGAAATGAACAACGAAGCTGGTGAAGGGTCTGCAGCACATGTCCGATGAGGAGTGGCTGAGTGAGCTGGGGTTATTTAGCTAGGTAAGAGAAGGCTGAAAGGCGGTTGTAGTAAGGTGACAGTCTCTTCTCCTCAGTAATGAATGACAGGACAAGAGGAAATGGGTTCAAGTTGCACCAGGGGAGGTTTAATACGGTCAATAGGAAGAACATTTTCACTGAGAGCGTTGTTAAAAGCATTGGAACAGGCTGCCCAGGGAGGTGGTGGAGTCACCATCTCTAGAGATATGGAAAACGAGGTGCTGAAGGACGTGGTTTAGTTTAGTGATAGGTTTGGCAGTGTGAGGTTTGTGGTTGGACTCAACAATATTAAAGGTCTTTTTCAACCTCAATGATTCTATGGAAAGTCTGTTCTATATAATGATTCTATGACAGGTTCTATTCCACTTATGATTTTATGAAAGGTATTTTCCAACCAAAACAATCCTCTGATTCTATGATTTTGAGAACATCATCTAAGGTAACTGAACACTAGCAATATCCCAGCAAAGCTCTGTCATGGTTTGAGAGTTGGAACAGACTATGCTAGGTTACATGCTTTATAGTTAAACTGAAAAGCAACTTAAGAAGTTCAAAAAGTTTAGACTTGTTTTTCTGCTCCACTTCTAAGGAACTTTTCAAAAGGCACATCTATTTTTCGTCTAGAAAATGAATGAAACAAGTAAGCAAAGTAAGTCTTGAGGAAACCTTAATATTTCATTGGTAATGCAGAAAATTCTCTAATTTTCACCAGTTTAGTCTCACTGAATTCACTTGACGTAAAGAGAGTGCATCACCACATTTAAAATACTACAAGGCAAAACTAAAAAGAGCTTCAGCTTTTTATTCTCTCCAGGTTATACACCTTATTTATTCTGTACACAAGTAAATTCTCAATGCCATTACTAGCTAGGAGTTTGACAGTAGCTCTTATAGGCAGCTCCTAGGTAGCACATTTTGAGGTGTTTGCTCTCCAGTGCTTAATGGGTGTCTGGGCTCCCTGCCCAATTTTTGAAGAGAGATGGACACTTCAGATGGTGCTGTTAAGAGTCATAACAGAGATCACAGATCTGCTGACAACTAGTTGATGGGAAATGTCAGGGCTGAGGTATTGCCCTTTCTGTGTGTCTTACAAAACAGACATTCCACAAAAGCATCATATATCTGTGCTGCCTCTCCATCAGTGTGAGTGTTCCCACCATGAGGGAGAGCAACACATTCTATTAGGTACTGGGTATGGTACAAGGATTGCATTCAGCACGGTACAGCAGTGTGCCAGTGCAAATCTTGTCCCAAACCAAACATACCTGAAGCTCTTCAGACCAAGGAGGGAAGAGATTCTTGGTGTCCTGGTTCCTTTCTTCAGACACTAGAGGATAACATGATGGGCCTTATTGGTTTTTTTCTCTTTTATAAAATAAAGCACTGAAACTATTGGAGAAAAATTTTAATGAGGAATAAATTTGATGAATGGAAGAACTCTATATTCTGTACCTTCTTCTGTGATGGCTTGGAAAATACTCTCAGTCAGCAAAGATGACAAGTTTAGAAAACTGGTTTTCTCCCTTTTGTTTCCAAGTGTAAGAAAATAAACAGAAGCATATAACCTCTTGGTATGCTTATTTGTACAAGGCTAAGTAAAAACTGTCACTAAAACCCCTCATGCTTTTCATCTTCAGCTATGGAAACAGACTTGAGGGACTCAGAGCTCTGAATTTAGTAATAGGCTCTGGTCCCCCACAGTCATTGCCTGTGAGCTCAGAGCACAGGCTTTCTGTTTGCCCGAGATACTGAACCTAACATTAAGACAGAGCTGGGGCACTGAAGAAATGTTGGAGGATAAGTGTCTGAGGCCATATTTCTCAGTGTGAAGAGACAGCTGGAGGTCCCTCAAGTACATCTGTAGCTCTATTATAAAATAAGCTAAAAAAAAAAAGTTTGGTTAACTTTATCCATGATTTGTGAAAATGCTAAAAAATACTTAACAGATTTGTATCTCTGTATTTTTAATTCAGATTTTCAAGCATCAGTCATCCAGTGGGAAGAGCAATGTCAGACCCCAAAATAATACCAACCTACTCTGCTAACCAAGTGGAAACCTGCACACGTGAAATGTTACTGCATTGGGTTTGCATGGAGTGTTTTTTTGGTAACAGATGAGGGGCCACAGTGGCAGCTCATGTAGGAAGTTGCTTGAAACTTCCCCAGCCCTAAGTTGGACCCACCTGTGGCCAGGCTGAGTCAACTGGAGGAATAACTTATGTGGGAGAGGTTTGTGAGGGACTGTCTCGCATGGGAGGGACCCTACAGTCCCATGCTGGAGCACGGGAAGAACACGAAGGGTCTCTCTCTTCCCAGGAACAAGGAGTGGCAGTGACAGTTTGTGACAAACTGATCATAACCCACCTTCTCTGACGCCTGTGCTGCTGGAGGGAGATGTATGGGGAGCAGAGCTGAGCCTGGTAACAGGGGAAGGGTGGGATGAAGGAGTTCTCAAGGACCTGATTGTATTTCTCATTATCCCACTCTGTTTTGTTTCAGGTTTTGATTGAATGCAGATTAAATTGATTTTCTCCCCCAAGCTGAGTTGTTTTGCCTATGACCACTCAAGGTGAATGACCATTCCCTGTTCTTGTCTTGACTCATGTGGCCCTCTTCTATTTGCTTCTCAATCCCACAGCAGAGGAGGGGGCTATTGAGCAAGCAGCTGTGTGATGCCTTGTTCTCAGCTGGGCTTATTCTATGACAGTTCTACATAGGCAAGCAAAGGAGAAATGGTGCAAATACTGCACTAAAGACATTTCATTCCCAAGCAGAGTGATCACAGGAGCCCAGCTCAGCTGCTGTCTACCCCTGTCAGGGTCTGCATGTGTCTGACTTGACTGAAGTCCTCTGAGTAGCTGCTACTGCATCTGTCCCAAACTGCGCTAAGCAACCATGACAACCAAAGAACCATGGACATCCAAGAATCAGAACAGGGCAATTGATTTGGTTTGATGATCAGCAAGAACATTCCTTTGTAGTTTACTAATTAATTCGATTATCGCATGATAATAATGCTACTGCAAACCTGGAGATGCCAGTCAAAACTGGAGTCCCAAGACATAAACACAGATAAAGAAGGTGGCTGTTAAGGAAAATGGAGAAAAAAAACAAAGCAAAAGCTAGTTGAAGACTATCCAGTCTTTAGAGAAACAAGTCTTTAGAGAAAATATCAGATGAGATTTCCACTATAAGCTCCTTCTATGTCCTACATAGACTAAACTAAGCAGATATAGTTATGATTTCTGTGAAGATCAGACATTCTTTCCATAATGATACATATTTATATACATTAAAACTATGTACACATAATATTAATAAAAGTACTATTTAGCAGATTAAGTAGAAATTACAATTAATATAGTTTCTCTCTTAGGAAGTCAGAGAGACCTTTTCTTGTAGGTGCCACCAGTCTTTTATCTTTTTTGTAAGACTAATCATGAAGAGTATTTGCAATGATAAGAACAGAGTCAAGTGAGAAAAAATTTTCAGCTTCCAGACACAAACTGCATACCAGGGTAGAGGATGCAATTCAAACAGGTCTGTGTTACCATCAGGTCTGTGTAATTTGTATAATTTCCATATAGCTTAAACTAAAAGACAGTAGTCAAGGAAAATATCACAGCTGACACCGTTTTTTTCTAGACAGCAGCATCTAACAAGAAGTACCAGCTATTGAGAAAAGAGTAATTTATGGGTAGGCAGTAGCTTGTCTCCTCTCTTGCAAATGTTTTTTTTCCTCTCCTTATCCCCAGGTTCAGCGTGCACAATGATTAATACACTATTACATATTTTGAGTCTATTTAGCACTGAAACAGAGAACTACAGGTGCATTGCTTCTCAGAAAGCCTGTTGTCGAAAGACAGAAGAACTAAAGGAAAATGACACTCCTCAAGCATATATAATAACTCTGAAATTCAAGCTTTAAAGTCTCTTTTAAGACTTAGCAAAAAGCTAAGAGATTTTTGTTGGTGGGGAGTTATTTTGCATTGCTCAGGTGACAATCCACTACTGAGTTAAATTTTCTAATTCTGAATGAGACAATGAGTTCTTCAAGAACACCATGACAACTTTCACATCAGAGAAAACTTTTAGAGAATGTGGCAGGAAATTCATAGGACCATGTTCATGACTCAAGTGGGACTGGAAGTTTCAAAACTGTTTAAGTCAGGGGAGAAATAAAATTTTGTACTTAGATAAGTAACAATCATAAATTTTAATTCTTCCTTTTGTATTTCAGTGCTGAATTCATAAACCAAATATTTAACTGACCATCTTTGTCTCATTGTTTGCTCAAAAATATGAGAAAAAAAACCGATTCACTAGATGAAGCATCTTAAAATAGTCAGGAAGTCAAGTAGAAAGATGTTCACATATCTCTGTAACAAACAATGCCGAAAATTTACACTGCTGTACTGTCACGATTTTTGAAAAATTCCTAGCACTAACTAGGTTGGTCAACACAGACAGGTATAGTTTCAAAATTACAATGTAGCTAAGAGTTTATGTCTTCAGCTGCTTTTAAGATCAAGTTCACTTTACACAAAGGATACATACACATATAAAGGGGGAGACAGAGTTTCCCAAAGGCAAAATGCAAAGTTGTCAACTTTGTCAACTTATTTTCTCACCCTAAAGAGCATTAATAATTGGCTGAAGCAGATGGCACGGGAATTGCTGTGTTACAAGGAGAGCACCAAGTACAGCTGCTGTGACATGCTACCAGTTCTAACCACTCCACTGAGGTAAAAAAAATCCTGCTTCTACCTCAGATATAAACTTACTTAATTGTTAAACACAAGTTGCCAAGAACAAGTCAGTCAAGTACATTAACAAACAGAAAAATAGTTTATGTAAAAATTTTGGTGTTGATGAATTTTATTTTCACTAGTTTCCATGCAAGTAACAGTGGGAAGGTTAAGTGCAAAGGAAGAAAGCATGTGAAATTCTACTGAAATTTACTTTATAATTATTTTTAAATTAACATATCCCTTCATGGACTTAGTTTGAGGAAAAAAAAAGTACAGTGATAATATTAGTTTTATACATGCAAAGTATTTAGACACCTTAATTTCCAGTGCTTGGCAGACTCTATGTCAGTTAAGAGCCCAAATGAATGGCCTACTCTTTATTAAATGTTTTTAGACTACCAATAAACATACATATTTATGACACGCAAACATTGACAGACATACAAATAAAAATCCACTTAGAGCTGTGCTATGCATTAAGCTATCAAAAGTGTCATATTTTAAAAAACACAAAAACACATGTATGGTACAGCTTTTTTTTGCCATTGTTGTGGTTTGCCCAGCTAGCAAAGAAGCACCGGGAAAATCACTTGCTCGGAGTCCCCCGTTCACCCCTACCCTCATTAGGATGGCAGAGACCCCAGTGAAATGGGATGAAAAAAGATAACTAAGGTTGTTGTGGATTGAGAAAAGGGCAGGGACGGCTCGTTGCCAATTACAGTTCCAGGCAAAACAGACTCCAGTACTGGACTTAGAGAGGAAAGCAAGGAAAGTTTATTCTACTACTACAAGAGTAGTAGAGGAGCCATCAGAAAATGCGATGATGGATAAAGAGCTATTTGGACAGTTCCCTGGATCCCTGGATACTTGGGCAGTCTGGATCGTGATTTGCCATTTGAACACTGACATAGTAGAGTCCTCTCCTTGTGAACAAGTCTGCCTGAAACAGCCTTTGGCTCCTGCAGTTGTGTGACAGAAAGGGAACCTGTGAATTAGATTTTTTTTTCAGTGTGTTGTAAAAAGAATGACAATTTTAGGGTACATTTTTCCAGGCTAAACACAATCCATTCAGGCACCTGCATTTTCAGCATTGTAGTAATAGTGACCAGTTCAGAATGACTGTTTACACTTCTAAATTACTCAGAAACAGTAATCGAACTAAAATATAGTCTCAGCTTGTCAGTAATGCCTTGCAAGATCCTTCCCCTTTGTGTTTGTTCGCATAATATTGATCTTTGCATGTGAAGAAGTCAGTTGAATAAATATGTTAGATTTGTGCACAGATTTTAATTTCTCTTGGTACTTTCTTTATCTATCTACTAGGGCAAGACATCTGTAGAGATTATTAGGGATATGTTACAGCTATTTTATGCTGTCTTAAATGGAGTGACTTTTAAAATTTTTTAGAAGACAAATTTGAAGATGGGTTGTTAGTCTAATATGGTAAAATATGCCCAGTTGTCAGCTGAAATACTTTCAAACCACTGTAATAATTTTTAATATATTGTTTGTTTGCTTATTTATATATTAAAGAAAGAAAGCAACAAGACGTCCTTACAGGGCATCATTACTACTTGAAAGCTGAGGATCAACAGGAAAAAGAAAGTGTACGGGCAGAAGCTGGGTATGAACAATTTAAGCTTTTCCTAGCATTTGGCTACAAGAGGCATTTAATTCTTAAATTATCATATGTTAAAAGGTTGAAAGATAACTGAATAGATTTTAAGTTGATATCATCCCATGTTCAAAAAGAAAGTTGTCAGTGGCTATGAATAGCTTTGTAAGTTACCCACGCTGCCCTGTATTCTCTTGTGCGGAGAACTGCATGGTGGTGAAATTTTGTGAGACTTTTATGGGGGAGCATTCCATCAGTTATGTCAAAAAGGTCTGAGAGGTAGAAAAAGAGAAGTTCTGGAGAGCTTGTGCTGGAAAGACATCTGCGCAGTGCTGTCTTTATGTATTCACTCAGTCTGTCACTTTCCTTAGCTCATCGCTGCATTTTATCAAATAAGACCATGATTGGAATGATACAGAATTCATCACGTCAGTAGGTTGCGGATCATGTTCTGAACTTGATCAGATTTGTCTGTCTTCTAATACAATAAAATACTTGGGACACTACTTTAGTTTAAGTAGGTTTCTGTTGTTATAGCTCCCATTGGGACAATAGAATAGCGATTTAATAATTAACACCAAGGTTCTGCTTTGTAAGGGTAAAACAGTCCGAATTAACCACTTATGGAGCAAGATGTGACTATACAAACCTGTTTAGAGAGGGCTGACAAACTGAGCTGGCTGAACAGAAATGGCTTTTCCAGCTGCAATTTATAATTAATGAGTTATTTCTAACCTGAATCTTACAGTTTATTTCAAATAACCATGACATTATCCTACATGTGCAATGTACGATTTAAATATAGATGTGACGTGAAAAGAACAGGAAAATATTCTAATTTAGAGATTATCAGAGATGTGCTCCTTGCTTCCAAGCAGAAACGAAGATTGATTGAACTGTTAGGCTCGCCCCATCATGCTGCATAGGAGCATGCTCTACTTCTCATCATTATCATCTTTCTTTACCCCAGACATGTGCTTTGCCACAGCCTCTTCATGTGTCTAGGTTCATAGTATTTTCCTATTTGTTACTTATATTCTTAAAATAGCTCTTTTTTCCCAGCCTCTGTACTTTCAGAACCAACATCAGCAAGCCTAACCACACATCTACGGTGCCCTTTCTTGCCAACAAATGTTGCGACCTGTTAGTGATCTGGCAGGAACTGCTGTGGTGGAGTATATATGGTGCATTTAAATCTTGGTTTTGTGTGAGAAAACAGTATTCAGCATTGGAGATCTTGCTTTGCATCCAAGTGGATACTTCTCGGTGAGGAGCTGTGGCAGCAGAGCCTGTGTGCCATGTGTTTGCTCTCCCCATATATGCACGGGAGAAATGATCTAAAAAACTGAAAGTGGCTGAATGGCTAATTATAACTGCTGTAGTCTTTGTCAGATCCATGGACCTTCCACAATTGGACTGCCTGCAGAAGACAGGGAAGATGTGACACTGAAAAAAAGCAAAAGAGTGAGAAAATAATGCTAATTCAAAGAAATATGCGTGTACATATTTATAGGAACATCTCTCCAAGTGTGAAGGTTCCTAACAGCATCTCTGTACCCCTGCAGAAAACAAAGAAAATGATCCTGTCTACAATTTTTATCTCTCCACATCAATTCTCCATGTATCATATGCTCAGTTTACTTTCAAGTGACTGGCAATATTTAAAGGCTCATGACAAACAATCTTTTATCTCCACTAAAAACTGTAAGTTTTGCTGATGAGTTGATGCTGTGTTCATATAAATGGCATAAGATTTTTAAGATAGTGGCATACAAGATTTACAACCAGAGTCTGAACCTCGAGAAAAGTATTACTATGTGTAATTTGAACCAAATCTTTTTAAGAGTGCCTTCCTATGGGCTTTCCAAAGGACATTATTGCAAAAGGTGTAGTAATTTGCTTCAGAATCATCAATTCTTCCCTCAATCAAAGACATGGATTATTTCTTCATCTGTGTCAAAAATGACTGGGCGTCCCACACGAGAATTGTTTTCCAGCAACGGACATTTGATGTCAGATATATTTTAACAAGGAATTTGGAAAAAAGTACAACAGAAATGTAATTTCAGCAGGTGACTGTTAACTTCTAGAACTGATAAAATCTTTTGATCACTGATAATCTTTACAATATTGAGCCTATACAAGTAATTTTTTCTTGCAGTCTTTCTCATGAAACACTGGTTTTCCTTTAGCATCCATCACATGAACATTTTTTTGGCATCATTTATTTTTCCCGTGACTGTCATGGAATATCTAATTCACAGGTTCCCTTTCTGACTCACCACGGCAGGAACCAAAGGCTGCTTCTGACAGTCTTGTTCACAAGGGGAAGGACACTACAGTGTCAGTGTTCAAACAGCAAATCACAATCCAGATTGTCCAAGTATCCAGGGGTACGGGGGCTGTCCAAATAGCGCTTTGTCCATCATCGCATTTTCTGATGATTCTTCAGCTCCAGGGAGAAAGCAGGATGATATGGTCAGTAGCCAGCAGCTCTGTCTCACAAGATAACTGCCAGTGTCCAACCACCTCCCTTGCCTGACATGGTGTACATCCATCAGGCCATTGCCCTGGGAAAGCTAAGCAGGCTTTCTGCTTTTGTTAAAAGCTCAAGATGGAAGAACAAAAGAGCTTTTTTCTTTCTTTTTTTTTTTTTTTCCCAAAATCTGCAGCCAGGAGTAATGTGTGCAAGCTCTACCAATTACAAAACAACAAATTATCTTCAGAATGGCTTAAAAATAATGAAAAACAAAACAGATTTCAAAAACTTTCTCTACAAAAACTGTGTTACACTTCAGTGTCAAAGACAAGCTGACACAGTTCTGATCATTTTCAAAAGTGATTGGCTGCCATTATCTAGAAATGCTACTGCAGGGGTGAACTCACCTTCTTGGATCTACATACAAGAATCCCAGCAACAGGCCCATCGCTAGAGAAGCCAGACAAAACTCATATAAAGAAGAAAACATTATATTCCAACATTTGAGTTCAGGGAAATTTATCTCAGGCTATGTTCTACATGGTTTCTCTCCCAGGGAAAACATCATCACCACACAATTACTCTCTTGGCACAGGCACACAAGAAAAGCATCTCAGTCTGCACAGTCTTAAAAAGAGGGTAAAAAGATGAAGTGTGAAACTTAATGTTCATAGCACTTCCTATTTATTCTAGTGGGATGGATTGTTCTTTCCATGAAAGTGATTATGCATAGACCACAAACTAGGAAATTAAAAATGAGAATACTCTATGTCTCGCTTGTGTTTCAGCGATTGCCTGATATATATGTGCTGTTCTTTTTTGGCATTAGTTAGTATTCTAGCATTAGGAGACCATGGATGATAATGCCATTTAATCATCTCTATGAGTTATGTGTATTTTCATGTAGTTGCACAGAATTTAAGAGAGTATGTAGATGTAGTACACGATGTCAATGCGAGTGATATTTCATGTATGTATGCTTTAGCTGCACTGATACTGCTTCTCTCCGACAAATAATTTTCACTGAAATAAGTGAAAAGCGACTGGCACAACTGATCACAATTTACCCATCTACTATTAAAGTATGGATAGCTCAACGTAAACAAAAGGGTTTGTGTGAAATGAGATCCATTATAACTTCCAAGTTGTAACACTACCAGTTTGGTCAAGACTTTGTTTCTCTGTTTAGTAAAACAGAGACTATAGGCTTGACATTTACATGACAGAGAAGAAAAAAATCAGCAGCACCGAGGCTCGCATATCTAAGTAAGTTTGATTTTTGCTCTTAGAAAAATGTTTCAATTCACACTTTCTTTCATATAGTATAATTCTTTTTTTTTGGAATTCCAGTGTTAATTAACTAACTTAGCTATCACTCACTTCTATCCATAGAGACATATTATAATTACTAAACTACGTTGTCAAGACAGAACATCAACAGCCTCAACAGTATCAAAGAAACTGCCTTTACGCTCTCTGATTTTAAGTGGACAAAGAAACGGGCTAGTAGTCCAAGTTCTGGCTCTATAGGATCAGAATCTGCAGCTAAAATACCTTGCTCTCAACCACTGTCATAGAGACAGACTATCCATTAGCTAAGATCGAAATTGAATTAGGGAGGAGTACCAGCACTCTAAGTTCCCCCCAGTAATGAACAGCAAGCCATCAACACTCCTAGGCACAAAGGGAATGCAACGAGTTCCCTCTGAGGAACTGGGCTGATCAAACCTCTGCTCCAGTGAAGCTACAGAGCTCAGCTTCTACCATAGCTATGTTTAGCAACAAGCACTCTTTAGATTTTGTAATTCAAACTGCAAGTACAGCATGGGTTTGTTTTTTTTTTCCCCTCTAGCTTATGCAAGAGGTGGAGTGGGTCAGCACATGTCAAGCACACATGACAACAGCTTCATCTGGCTGGGAAGACTACAGAACAAGGAAATGCTAAGGAAATCTCTCAAGTGTCTGAGACAAAGCACAAAATGGAGAACAGCTGTGTAAGACACACATGCAAGCATCTGCACAGTAAACGTGAATAATTTTCTATGGTTTCCATATTTAGTTAGCCCTACTAGAGAAGACTTTTTAGGAAAAATATGTGCCAAATAGCTTGTGGCTTTTGATATTTCTGATTGATCCACACAACCTGCCTCCAGCCATAAACTTTATGTGGGAGGACACAAATTCACTAATTTGAAAGTAAAAGGTATTTTCCAAGCACAACTTTCCAAAAGAGCACAAACTTGCTTTTCTGTTTCCTTCCTCCAGAAACTGGCAGTAAATTGAGATTTTCTTCTACTTCCAGCTTCTTAATGGTAGGAAGACAGTTTTTGTGGAATTCATAGACTTTGTGCCAGTATGAGAAGGTGGACTCTCCTACGTCTTCTTCCTCCCAGAGTTAACAAATTTCCTTTCCTCACTCCCTTATGAGCTAGACAGCTCATATTTGATTGATGTAACAAGCAGTAAAAAATCGTGTCCTACTTTAAACTAATTTACTTCAAAATTGCCTCTAAACCTGTACTCTGCCTGATGCTTATTAGCAGCACTTCACTATAGTCGCTGGGGCCTCTGCCATCCTAACGAAGGTGGGAGCGGATGGGGGCAGTGAGCAAGACACTGTCCTGGCGCTTCATTGCTGGCTGGGCAAAACCACTTTTTACAGCCCAGAAAATATATTTTGAACTATCTCCCTGGGTGACAGGAATTAAAACAGAATGTTAAGAACGAACTAAACACTATGTCACCTTCTATTTTTTTTTTTTTTTTTTGTAAAAACCACTAATTTTTTTTTTAAACTGAATAGCACCATCATTGACAGAAAAACCCGTGTCTTGTAGACACATACACCTGTTAAAAAGATTAAAGAAAACCCAGCCCGGTCAGTCAAGACACGTGTATGCACCCAACAGTGCCACACACCCACCTCTTCCTTCTCACAGGACTCCCTAGTCACTGAGCGATCGAAAGGAGAGACAAACTGTCTTTCACCTCGGTGCAGGAGGCGTGAAAAGGGACTCGGTTTCCTCCAGAGCACAAAAGTCACCTGTATACCTACCGCAGGAAGAGCTGACCGCTGGAGTAAGCGTCGTCCCACCGGCGCCGGTGCCAACGGGACCCTCGGCGCGGCGCGGCGCGGCCGGGAGGGGACACCTGGCGGTCGCCCGCCGTGACGGCGCCGGCATCGCGGGCGCGGCGGCTGGAGGCCGGCCGGCATCGCGGGGCTCGCTTCGGCAAAGCGCACGCGCTCCGGCGGGGGTGTGTGGGCACGAGCTTTTCTGCATCGGCGTCGCTCGGGTCATTAGAAATAAAACAACAAACGCTCAGAAGGCTGTTTCATTAAACGTGTGAGCTTTGTCACCAGCTACAACGGGTGTCAACATCTGTGTGGGCTCTGTGAGTCTTCAAGAGGCTTGGCAGATCGAAAACCAGTTCTCACCACATGTCAAACTAAAATAAGACATCACTGCATTTTATAATTAGCACACGTCTTACCAGATGATCTTTAAAAAACAACAACAAAAACAAAACCAAATTCAAAGCCTCTTTTGCACATCTTGCAGTAAGCATTGGGTTGTTTTAAATTCTAATTCTACATAATCACACATCTCAGGATGAGAAAGACTTGGGGTACGGTTTTAGGTACAAGCACCACTTCTGTTTACTCGTGTATCTACTAGGCCGTCTATAGATAGACAAATACAAAGCAAAGTGGCCTGTCATTTGACATATAGCAATATATTTCTTTCTGATTGTTCACATCTGTTCTTTTTAATTGTCCGGTTAACGATGAACATATTAAAGGATAACTTACTAGTTGCATCAAAACCTATTGAAGCATACAGGGGTCAGCAGCTCAGGTGGTCTCAAAAATTAAATATGAACTAGGTCTAGTGTGTCCTGTTCAGTTCTTTTAGGAATCTATGCAAAAGAAAAAAAAAACAAAACAAAACAACCAAAAACCAAACCACAAACAAACCGAACTCACTGTCAGAAGCTACTGCAAAAGTAAAATTTCAGGAATCACCGAATTTCTTTTTATTTCTTGCATGTTATAGTATCTAATTTAGTTTCATTTATGTATCTGATCTATTTGTCAACATCTGAGTTGTAAAGGACTGGAATACTAGATGTTGTAGCTAAAAAGTTTCAGGACAGCACAGATTTGCAAATTCAAGAAGTTAATTCCTGCCAACCCATCTCCTATCTCTTTGTTACTGTATTTCTTCATAGTTCCATTGAGTCATTGAAATGGATAAACTATTAACATGAGACTCATATGAATATATCAGAGATTCCATGTATAATCCACTCATTTCCTCATAACAGTTAAAGGATCTTCAATGCATACATTAGTACCTCAGTATTACACCATGTGGCTGTTAGCAGCATGATCTTAATTGACTTAAATGATGTGGAAATAAATAATGGAACCATGTTTCACCAGTATCATGTAAAAATCTTTTAAATTTTTGGCTATTCATCCTAAAGTTCAGGATACTGACCAGTGGAAATTCAAGTATGTGATACTAAAAAGAAGAAAAGCTCAATTTCAACATGCCTTTTTTGTCATAGGACATGTAGATATCTCAATGGGATAAC
Organism: Urocolius indicus; assembly: GCA_013401255.1. Taxonomy (NCBI): domain Eukaryota; kingdom Metazoa; phylum Chordata; class Aves; order Coliiformes; family Coliidae; genus Urocolius; species Urocolius indicus. The sequence goes on from WBNH01003797.1 coordinate 16,400, forward strand.
AGCCGTCTTACACAACCTGGTTTGTTCATCAATCAGTTCTCCGTGAAATATCCTCTTGGCAGGTTATGAAGAAAGAGTTTGCTGGCTGTCTTCTCAATAGAATGTTCATTATTCTGGATTCATGTATATATAGTATTTCAGATTTATCTATACCACACCTGAACATATATGACCATATGCAAAAAGTATTTAATCCTTTTAACCACACACCAGTAGGGTCCAGTTCTGTGTCATAAAAAATAGTTGTTCCCTGTTATGTACGTGCAAACACACACAATGCAGAAAAGATTAATATCAGCAGCAAAGGTCTCACTGACTACTCCTATGGGATCATCCAACTATTGCTTCTTAATTCAGCAAAGTTCATGCCCAACTGTTGGTTTTTTTTTTCTTTGTTTTAAGACATTACAATGCTGTAACACACAATTTCTCCAAAGTATTAATGGATGACCATGCAGAAGAGTTTCACAGGCTACATCAATGTAATAGCCAACTACTGTGGTAACAGAAGCCAAACATAAAAATCAATGACCACCATCATTTCTGGTATCTGTAAAATGATAAAACAAACAAAAAAATCATTTTTCTTGCACATATTTCATTTTGGTCTTTATCAGACCTGATTCAGTCTACATATTAATCACCTATTCCTGCATGTTCTGTCATCAGAAATCTTTTTTAAAAAACAGACAAGCTTTTTGCTTGATCACAGGCTTAAAAAACCCCCAAACCTTCAGAACTTTTTTCACCTTCCTGAGAACATCCAGGTAGCATTACAAGTGTTCTCAACTACAGAAGGATAGACTTCATCTCTTTTTCAATACTTGAAAAAATATCAAGCAAGAAATATTTCCCAAGTTTTATCAGTGGAATCAAAGGTAGAGTTACAATCAAGCAGTCATTAGCTGAAGATTAAATGAACAAAGCACCAGCTAGTGTGGGTTTGGACCACATCATCTGATCACTTCTAGACCCACTTAGTGGTCGATTCCATTTTTGATTTATAATACCTGGTTTATCTTTGACAACAGATAGAAAGGGGGGGAAAGAAGTATTTATTTGTCTGCTTAGTAAGGCTCTCAGCTCAAGCTGCCAGAAACTAAAGTCATTGAACACATTTCAGAAGGTTGTCTCTAAAAAACAGAGAAATAAAAAGCACAGCTCTACAGTAGAACTGCAAAATATGCTTAATAATTTGTTTTAGTTAAATTGAGTACAAAACTGCAGTGGTCTAGTTCTGTGTCAAAAACGTAGTTACACTGCATTACAGGGAGGGAAAAAGAAGTAGCATTTACAAAATACAGTAATAAAAATAATTACCTATTTCAGAAGCTTTTTGAGAAACAACTACAAATTTATTAGACTTTTGATACTTAGTGTCATCTAGCATCATGCAATTTAAATATAATCTGACTTTATTTGTGAGATAGCTTCAGTTTAGAATTCCATTAAAACAGTAAATATAGTAATAGAAATAATCAGCAGAAAAAGCACCAGAAATGGTAACAAATCATCCTTCAATATTCATTTAATAAAAAAAAATCTTTATCAATGTAGGTAAATAAATATATTTTTAATTGCTTCCATAAAAATATTTTACAAAACTATTCCCATTATACTTGCTGCAAGAAAAGGTTACAAAAAAGTCCTTTTTCCCATGTTTTTAGCACTTCCTTTAAAAATAAATGATATTTAGAACTACAGAAATGGGAGCAGGCAAGAAATGAAGTGACTGAATCATGGTAGTTTGTGTCAAAGCATTGAATACTTCCTAGCCCTGAGCATGCCAAATTAGGGAAAGTCATAATTTCCTGGAAATGCCACCATGCCAAAGTGGCAGGCAGCATAAGGTCATGTCTGGAAATAGTGGAGCTGACGGTTTAGAAGGCAATGACTCAAAATTTGAACTACCCAGTTTTTATAAGGAAGATCAGTATTGTATATATTCAGCCTACATGTAGCCTTCAAACAATGAGCATCTAGGAAACCTACTCAGTTATAAATGGTTTCAATCGCCCCTGATATAGGAAAATATGAACATGTATTTTAAGTTCTCTATGAAGTTAAACTTCATAAAACTTCTCTAATGAAGTTAAACTAGTTATCAAACTTAAAGGCACATTTAGGTGGTTGTTTAAATTTCTAATATTCTCAATAGGAGCCCATCCATGCTTATTGTGCTGATGGTCCCAAACCATCATCTCTGTTGTTAGCAGAGAGCATATGGTTACTTTGTGAGTTGGTTTTGTTTTTTTTTTTATTTTCCAAAGAAGCATTTCCACTAACATGTGTATGTAATTACACTAATTAGTGAGTAAAACCTCTTCATTCCATTCTGCTGGTTGTGTAGTTCTTCAGAGAGACCTGTCTAGTTTTTTGTATTAATAGTGAATGATGTTATAACCATATAAATCTTACCTCTTCCCACTGGTGTATGTATCTAATAAGTCTTGAAAGGCGTAATAAACGTAACAGGCTGAGGATTTTTGTAAATCTCACAATACGAAGTGCTCTTGCTGTCTTGTAAACCTCGGAATCCATTCCTTTTTCTACAATGAGAAAGATATAATCCACTGGTATTGATGAGATGAAGTCAACAACAAACCAGCTCTTTAAGTAATTCATCTTAATGATTTTAGGGTCCAGTATTATTTCAGAGCTGTCTTCATTTACAGTCCCAGTTCTAAAATTCATTATCAAGTCCAATAGAAAAACAGTGTCTGATGCCACATTGAAAATAATCCATGGTGTTGTTGTTTGTTCTGTGAAGAATGTGATTCCAACTGGTATAATGACAAGGTTTCCAACCATCATTATAAGCATGATTAAGTCCCAGTAAAACCTAAAAAACAACAAAAGAGGAAGAAACAGAATGGTTGATGTAATGTGGTAAAACATGCTTAGAAAAAAAAAATGGTCTAGCACATCACCACCTTCACTTCAAGACGCTTAAACATTTGGTTAATGCAAAATAATCTCTCAGTGTTTTAAGTCATTCAATATTTTCAACAGATAAGATAAAGTAATTAATACATTTTGGTTGTGCCTTCTGTCTCAAAAATAGGCATCTATGATAAAGACAGTACTGTGGCATATCTGAAAGGTGTGCATGTGTGGCAGCCAGCAGACTTATCCAAACTCCTGTCAAAACCTTTTAGTGGTTTTATCTAACTAAAATTGATGTCTGGTGCCAACCAGAAGTGCTTTAGTAATGCAATATATTTTTAAGGCTTCTATCCAAATGGAAACCCAAATATATAACAGATAACATATTAAATGTAAGTACCTCTTTGCAAATGTACTCATACCATTACAGTGCCAGAATAAAATTACAGGAAGAGGAGGAAGAAAAAAAAAGCACTGAAGCAAAAAATAGAAACAAAAATTAGATAACATCAAAACTTCATCCAGTTTTACAACCTGAATTGAACTTTCATGCATTTTTACAACCTCTTAGTTTATCTTCTTTCAGAGCTAGCTAAGAAGTCTGGATAATAATAGCTGCAATTTGTGTAGCATAATATAAGTATTGCATTTCACCATTTTTTCTTCAGAAGTATCTAAAGGCTGTCCTCTAACACTGTTAGAATGCTGTTTGATACAGATGGCAGAGAGGTAGACTCATAAATTTATTATAAGAATGGCAAGTAAACTGCCTGTAAAAGAGAACACATCTGTAACACATCTATTCTGATGGAAGATATTCTGAGGGATGGCAGCATATACCCACCAGATTTTAAGAAAATTATGATAACTCCTAAATTGTCAAAGCTATTATTTTTCAACAAAAGAACTGAACACGAACAAAAGTCTCAATCTAATCTGTGAGATCGTCTTCTGATTGACAACATGATCTGTTCAACTAAACTTGATCTGGATTAGCACAGAAACAGTTGCCAATAGACTCATTAGACTTTCTAGAGGAATAGAAGCAGCAAGGACTCTACAACTATCTCTCTCTGATTCAGCCCACTGTTGCACTGGGGCCACATGCAGCAGACATGTGATGAACATGCCACCAACACACCACTCCAAGCACTGACCTCCAAGCCTTTTCCATCATACCAGCAGTAGTCTGCTGGCATACAACTAATACCCTCATATTGGTAAAGGCTCAAGGCGATCAAAAATAATAATAGTTTAACTGGCCACAAAACATTTCAGAACCACGAGTTTTGGTTTTGCTAGGCTTGCACTAAGCATATGGTTTACATTAGATTTCAGAGATTGCTTCTTATAGCCACCAAATGCTCCAGATTTATAAACTCCCTTTGATGCATGTTTATCCATGACAATACTTCTGAGTTCATAAATTGCTGATATGAAAATATAACTAATTAACTGTAAAACACACTAAATGAAGAGCAGCATAGGACAGAGAGTGGCACAAGAATTCACAGTTTAAAAATTCTTCCAAGATAAACCTATAGAGGTTATTCCTGACTACCATTTGAGAGAACAGAGAGCAAAGTACCTTTCACTAGTACTCAGGAATTGCATTAAATAGACTTTACCTGTGAAACACAACATGATTTATGTCTTATACATTTTCAATCTTACAATAAATATAAATACTCAGTGCCATACAAATTTTGTGTTATCCAGGCTATATTTTTGCTTAGCAGATGACGGTATTCACCGTATCTGTACCACAGCTGGCAAAAACTTTCAGATTTCTCTTGTAATTTTAAGTTGATGTAATAGGCTTCTTGCTCTGCTAGATTCCTTCGACACTAATCTACAGAAGGAACCAATAAATTCATGGTACGGTTACAGATACAACTACCACCAACACATTTACAACGCTATTAAATGAAATATTTCACAAAACTGTTCTGAGAGAATAAATATCTGCAGGGAATCTTAAAAATTAGTAGAAAACAACTAGGAAATAATCACAAGAGGCACATTTGTAGCTGTGGCTCACTCCAAAGCAAAGCATTGCTTAATGGCAGAATGACCTTTACATGTCACCAGAACAGAGAGCAGATATGCAACAAAGATTAACGAAAGCCGCAAAAACAGTCACCCTGACAAAATATAATACGGAACCAGGTGTTTTTATCTTGCAGTAATTCGCAGTTTAAAGGATCATTATGTACTCTAATTATGCAAAATAACTGAAGTTCTTGATGTTGAATATCAGCAAAAGTGGTAGCGTTAGGACTTCATTGATAAAATATGACTGAATGTTAAGGACTATGAGATTGTACCAGTTTTATGTTTTTATTTTAGCCCACAATATAGCATAAGCTGATTAGTTAGTAAGAAAAATCCATATTACATTTTAATTTATTTTTTATTTAGAAATGAACCTGACATTTTATTTCTGGAAAATTTTTTGAAATGTTGGCCATGTTATACGATATTTTTCTTTCAGGTGAGAAAAACTAGATGAAACTTCCTGTATTGCCCTTCTGTGACCTGTGCAGAGAAAGTAATACAATGCGGTTTTTGCCTACCAGTTCAGAACATCCTACTATTCGTGTAACTAACAGCAAGCTGACAAGTTTCACGAGATGGTGAAAAGAGCTGATATTGAGACACAGAGGTAGCCCTTTGTTTCAGACTATTTTTAGCCTTATGTATTTGTTTTTGGTACACATATACACACGCACAGGGAGGGTGGTTATAAATTTAAAACCTACAATCTCAGATTTATATGAAGTATTATAAAGTGTTGAAAAAAGCTATGAAGAAATATGCTTATGTTACAATATTTTTGTTAAAGAGGGAAAACAAAAAAAGAGCTCTTTGAGAACTCATACTGAGAAGCAAGAACTGACCTTTGCTCCATACCAAACAGCTACAGAGCTTCCCTGAAGCTAACTCTGCACAGCTACTACTAGTTGCCATTAACTGAAAGCACAGAGGTCAGCACGGCTCCACATTGAGCTGTTCCTGAAACTTCATAAATGCTTCTGAATGATTCAGAAGTTTAATATCTCCAGTTGAAAAAAAAATTCAAGATTTAAAAAATATACTAAAAACAAACCGAATACCATTTTACATTCTAAAAACCTCNCACACTAATTATTAGTTTGGTATTGTCAAACAAAACTTGTTGGATTCATAGCCCTCTTTCAGTAATCTTTTCAACCATTATTTATCTACTATATTTTCGAAACTTCCAGTAATAACAGTGTTTTTTACAGCTGTGGAACAGTGCTGAATTTTTTGTGGTTTATTTATTGGTGCAGGATATCCTTCATAGGATGAACAGTGTTCAAAATGAATGCCTATCCAAGCATCAGTAAAGAACTACTTGCTATTAATTAGTGTTTGTACTAAGTCTAATAATGTAAGGCACTATGAATTCTAACATTTTCTTTTACACCGTATATATGACCCACAGAAGAAAAATGTTAAGGAAATTTTAGCTCCCAGTTAGTTTATCTGTTGCCTAATTTAATGCATATACCAGTGTATTTAAAAACCGTAATTCAAACTTGCTTTCTTTATTATTTCCTGGTTGCTGCCCATTGACACAGCAGTCTCAATGTCCTTAAATCTGTATAGTTTGAAATATGATTATTCTATCAGTACATAAAGATTGGCTTAGTACAATACCTCAGCAGCCTCACAAACCACATATCAGAGTGAACAACGTATGTCTAAGGCACTGAGTACTGTGAACTGAGGCTGTAAAGCAGTCAGGGCTTTGCTTAAAATTGTTTTCCGAGTTTCCAGAAATATCATAAAAGTCTGATGATTTAATCAGTAAAACTTTATGAAATTCAGTCAAATTCACAAATATTTATCCGCCATGTTATAAAGTAGAAAGTCTTTGAAAAAGATACTCAAATTGCTTTTAAAATACTTTTCAGACTGAGACGTTATTTTACTCTACACGTTCAGAGAATCAGGAACTGTAAAAAAAAAATTGATAGGCTTTCCATGGAAGGCTCTTTAGTTAAGTATTTTGATTGACTAGCAGATGCTCACTGAGAGCAACATTGACTTTGTTTAATCTCACTTTCAAATACAGCTTTATTTCTTCTGCTTTCATGGGTCATCTATTGACCTAACAGAAAAATCCATGTGCTATATAGAACAAAACAATTTTAATAGAAACAACAGTAATTTAAAACTTTTTTACAACACATTGTAACACACATTAAATTTGTGTAACATACACTAAATTTGGCATTATCCATGTCAGAACTTGATTCTTACAGGTCATGCGGTCTTTCTCTTGCTATGCAACTATCATATCCTTTTAGACGGAAAATCGAGACACATCTGAAAACATCTGCAACTTGTAGATAATTACTGATATGTGTTGGAAAGGACAGGAGAATGAAAAGGTGAAGGTTTTCTTCAGGGGACTGACATTCTTTTCATGATTGCACAGGTGTCTATGCTTGAAGACTTTCTGAAAATTTACCACCATTTTTTTTCACAACCTGAAAGTGAGGATATCCCCTTCTGCCCAGCTATCCATTTTCATTCTGCCCGTCTGTCTCTGTCTTACACATACACACACCTAGAGGAAAACATGCCGCTTCTGTGAAAAAGGCATACAAATTAAATATTACATTCCTTCTGTTTTAACAGGAAGTGTTGTATTTAGCATCCTCCATGGAACAAATTCTGTTTCGGTGATGCAAATCTATTTGAGAGTGCTGCCATGATTTTATCTTAAGCAGCATTTTTTAAATTTTTGAAATTTCCAAACTTATAACTCACTGTAAACCATCTGCATGATTACATTAATACAAATACATTATCAGTGAGGTGTCATTTCTTTGCATTGACCAGTTTTGCACTAGCAAAAAGGTTACTTCTGCAGATGTATTATCCTTGTGTATGGATAAAACTTTCTTCATCTGAATGTCTGAATGTTCTAATTTTGCAAAACTTTAGGAAACCAGATTTTTGGATTTGTTTTTTTGTTTGTTTGTTTTGTTTTTAAAAGATAAACAGTTCTGCTGAACTTGTTGATATATTATTTATTCTCCTTTATTTCCACTCTGACAGCTCTTGGCTTATGTTAAGTAAACACAAAGGAGGAATCTTGCAAGGCTCAAATGGAGCAAGTCCCTTTTGTGGCTACAGAAGAATATTAACAACATCTTCTCCACCTCTAGAGTGCTGAGGTTGAAGCCTGTTACACTTTCTCGGTTGGAAGTATCATAAATATTTGCTATTCTTTTTTTAATTTAAAGCATATCACACTTAATGCACAGACTTAGCAAGGTAACTTTTGCTGAAGCAGCAAAATTACTTTCTCTATCTGCCCGAGACTGGTCAGTCTGGGATGAGGCAGAGGCTGATGATCTGAAAACTCAGTTTCCCTGCCTGAAGTATGAGCAGTGCTCTGGACCAGGGAATCTTCCAGCATAATGGTTTCATTCTGATTCAGACTAAAAGTGATTAAAAATAAAATGACGTTTTCAAACCACAAGAAATCTTAATTTTATTTAAGATAAATACTGAGGTACAACAGTCCAGCTTTAGCCATGAGATCCAATTTCTATGTCTTGCTGTCATTTTTAAATATTGATGCAGCTTTCTGGTAGCTAAAAAGCAATTCAAAGGAAGGTTAATACAACTCATCAATACAGAGTTCTTTTTGATATAGCCATAGAGCATATCTAAAAATTACAAACTCACGCAATTTCAAAAAGTTTCCATGAGTTTTATCTGATAAGTAAATACGCTTAGCAGTGGAGATTGATTACTCAGTTGTGAATCTGTGCACAGAGATTACATAAATGCAGCTCTCGGGGTCCCAATGAGAGCCCAGTGAAGCCAAGGAATAGCAATTTACTACTTTCAAAAGGCTTTGGTTACAACATTTAGTTTGGTTTAAAGCTTGAGTGTTTCAAAGGCTTGATTACTAGAAAAGAAAATCACAGTACTGTCCAGGCAAAATGACTATAAACTAACTAACATTGCACTAATATGTATATAAGTGTCTGGTTTTTTTTAGTACTTTGACTAGTATTTAAACAGTGGAAATTTTATCAAAATACTTTTAATTCTTGGTATTTATGCAATAACTTTTGTCCAAAGTTTTTATAGTATTTCACATATTAACTAATTAAGTCTCAAATTTCTGAGAAATCAAGGTTCAGGAGTAACGCATACAGGGTGGGAGGAATCAGAGGACAAACAGAAATTTATCTATGGTAGTATTATTTAATAATGAATCTATTTGGTTTTAGTCAATAATCCTCTACCACAAGTGATCAAATACATTTCATGTTTTCAGTTGATTTTACTCCATAGAAACTTTTGAAACTACAGTAGAAAGACTTAGTCAAGAGCAGTGCACTGCTGTCGGTGGAGCTCTGATACTGCTTTTGCACTACCTCATCTTTACACATTTCCTCCCTTCTTCACGCTCATTGCTTGCTGAAAAAAGCAGGATAATGTTCCAGTCCAGATAGCTTCTAGTTAGGAAGAAGTGCTGATGAAGAATCAAAACTTAGATTCCAAGTTTTCTCCTGCAAAAAGCTGAATCTGTCTATACTGATCAAAATAGGTGTATTTGAGATCGCTATTACTGCTTATGCATCATCACGCGTCAAAGCACAAGTAATGTATCTTCCTCAGATCCACCTCCCCCGTTCAAAGTGTTAGACCATACCCTTTCAGTATCAGGCAACATATTGTGTAGGGACAACGACTCTGGGGGATACAGCTGTTTCAAATTCATGTTACCAACCCTTAAACTAATTTCAAATTTCCACATACTGATTTTTTAAGTGTCAGCAAGTTTCTGTAGTGGATCACTGTAAAATACACATTCACATTCTCAAAATAGAAATGACCCCTTTACATGCATTAGAAAAAATTTCGAAGTGATAGATCTAAAAATATTTCAGCTACAAAATAATCTTGCATCTCATGGTGGAACACTTGCATTAATTAAGAATTTTGTAGTGACAGTAATTTTAAGAGTGCCATTTAGAAACATGACATTTAGGATGCCTCCATACCAAATAAAAATTCAGAGGCTTAAATTGGGAGAATCCTTCTGTAATTTTTGTCAACAAACCATGATATGAAAAGGAAAGTAACCCACACCTCCTTGCAGAACCAAGAAGGACAGACAATACCACCTAATATTATTATTTAGTAGATTTTTTAAATCAATTAAGTTTACCAATTATCACTGTAATCATTAAAGTTTCTGCTGATGGGTAGAAGTCCTTTTTCTCAATATCATCAGAGAAGGAGATGATGTGGAAGGCACTGCTCAGTAGCTATTCATAAACCTCAGTCACAGGGTCTGATGAGGACACTGGCCTGTGACCTCAAAATGGGTTGAGATAGCTAGTTTTTTTGAGGTGAATACCTCTGACCAAAAAAAAAAAAAATCCAAAACTAAGACTAGGACCATCAACTTGGTTCATACAACACCCTGAGATTCCTAGTATTCAACATACATACTACTATTAACAATATCATTCTGATGATCAGAGGTAAAAACTGACTTTGTGCCTATAACTGTACAAAGATACACTATGTTCAGACAGTTTCAAACATGAATTTTAATTTACTAGATTTTAGTGTATCATTTCTTGAAAAAGATAACTTAAGGCAAGACTTGGGATTATGTTTACACTGCCAAAAAGCCCACTGAAACAGAGGTAGTCTTCAACTTCATAAAAGGAAAAATCCAAACTTTGAGGAAGTGTAAAAGAACTATAAATAAATGTGAAAAAAAGTTGATGGATTATATATGCAGACTCTGTACTCCCACAGATTTTTATGGAAACAAATATACATGATTGGATAGAAATAGTCCATATATACTTTTATTGATGTTATATACCTTCAATGACTTTATAAGGGCATAAATAAGATATTCATACACCTCGTATTGACACAGATGTACAAGATTCTATGCAAGAACAAGTAATCAAGGTATTTCAATTTAAATTATTATTCATTTTTGGAACTATTTATGGCTGATCTTTGGCCTATGTTTCTTCAAATATAAAAATAAGTACTGAGTTTTCAACCCTTTGCAAGAAGTGCAAGTACCATTTTAAGAATCAGTAAGTTGTTTTCTTGTAATCCATGAATATCACACATTGCAGTAAATCACTTGTGTCAAAATAAAATTAAATCCAATTAAAATATCCATGTGCCTTAAAAACATACTAATAATGTGTTGTCAAATTAACAGGGGAAAAAGAGAAACAGTGTTTAAAATCAATTTTTCTTTCATTCTTATTTATACTTTGATCAAAAAGGATTCAATATTTCAGACACTTTTTACAAAAGCAAAGGAAAAAGTAAGAGCAACATGATAAGTAATTAGGGTCACGTCACATGCATCCCCCTTTTGCAAAACAGCTCACTAGCTAGAGCTCCCATCAATGTCTAGGAAAATCCATCTGACTTTACGTATCTATCTGTGGGCAGCTGAGCCCAGGATCTCCCATTTTTCAGGCAAATTCATTATCCCCAAGCACTACTGTGTCTCCTGAAGCAAGGTGCATTGCTGATATGTCTTTCCCTAAACAAATATAAATTAAAGCAGGAATTAAAATCTTCCCAAAGAAGGCAATCACTAGGCTGGAGGGGCATTTTCCCTTTTTTTGCTCCGTCAAAGCAGGACAATTCTGAGAAGTGACTGAAAGTATACACGCAGAAGTGCAATGCGAAGTAAATGTACAGGTTTAAATTCTCTCCAGCAGAAGATGGAAAACACTCTGCACTTTCAACATACAGCCTGAATGGTTTTGCTTTCTAAGCAGATACAGGAGCCTTTCACATACAGACTCAAATACAAACACTGAAAATTATGTGATTCTCAAACTGTTATTTTATTAATTATATTAACTCAATTCATCATACTAATTTATCTAAAAAGTAAACTAAAATACAAAGTGCCCAACACTACAGATATTTAAGCAATGAATGAATTAATCTTCCACAAGCTTGCTTATACCTTTCTCCATGTATTTTTATTATTTCCTTTTTACAGGGTGACACACTTTAGGAGTGTGGCGCTACTGGGCAGGTAGGAAGCAGAATGCTTAGCTAGGACGTTCAATGTTCAGATTTACCATTGTCTTTCAAAACATATATTTGTACTTCTTATACTAAAACACCTGTTCCTAACAGAAATAAAATGCAGCTCCTGCAGGTTCCTTCTTCCACTGGCCACATTCAGAAATCCCCATTTTTTTCATTACTCTACTCGCATCTGGATCTCTCAGCTAGCCATTTGCCTTCCACTGTACTTATACGGATGCAACGTAATTTTAACTTTTTTTTTTTTTAAATTTCCCAATTTACATAATGCATGTTCCAATCTTAGCATCCTTTTGACAGCATAGCACTCTGCTTGCATTGCTAAAAGGAATCAGCCAATTATGCACTTAGAGCAGCGATCAGATAGACTTGATACTCATTTGTTTAAAGCTGAAAGACAGAAAAGCAAACAAAACAAGAAAGAGACTACATTATGTTCAAAGAGGTACTGGCCTAAGTAACCGTGAACTTCTTAGTTTTACTTCTATTCCTCTGGTCATCTTTTCATGCTATTTTACCTTCTAATGTTCCAGGAAGCTCCACAAAAGCAGGCCTGAAGCGAAACCTCCTGTACTGCCATTGGAAGCAGCTGAGCAAAGGGTGGAGGTATGAAATACAAACCAGGATTCTGAGGATGTAACATCTGCCTCTGACATTTATGAACATTGGTCACTGTATTGGAATACAATTGCTAAATGGTCCTTTTGCAATTTAATTTAATATAAGGATGCAAAGGATTTTTTTTCATTAAAATGGCTTTGATTGTTCTTCAAAAAACAATCAAATGCCTTCCAAATGAACCTAACAAAACAACCTACATGTTTATGTACTTATGTATGGGATTTTTTTTTTCTTTTTTTTTTTGCAACACAGGAGATAACCTGCAATATGGCCCACTCCAAGAGATTGCTTTTACATGCCATGAAGCCTTAGCTCTTTCCAGTACAGTTTTATCAACAACAGTACCACAGGTCATATCCTTCACTCAGCTGTAATTAAAAAAAAGTTCTGTTACATTTTGTCACAAGTATACAAAACAATGAAACAGATGACCAAGACCCATTTCTAAAACCAATATGTATTAAATTTGTAAGCTATATTTTGAAAGTATTTACTGAATTATGCCAGATTATTGACTGGAAGTACATATGTTAATTATTTAATTTTTCTTTAGTCATATGAAATGGTTGTTGAGCACTGGAAAATATTTTTTACCAATACATAGATTAATTTATACTTCTATTCTTTGAGAACCATCTAAAGCTGAGTTGTTATATAAAATATGCATATTAGATAAAGGTTTTTTCCTCCACAGTTACCATCTTTTTTTTTTTTAATAAAAAGACAAGAAGTCACTTTAAGCTTCAGAAAAACATGTCAGCTTTCAGCCTGAAAAATAAAAGACTGATAAAGGAACTGAGATCTGAAAAATGTATTCAGACTTATCCACAGGCTTTGTTATATGCTTTACCTATAAATATTTATCAGAAAAAAATATAAAAGGGAATTATTTAACGATCTACTTCTTCACTTTATATTTTGGCAGAGTGTTTTGTTTTTCCACAGTTGACTCTGAAGTCTCTTGGTACAAAAAATCTCTTTCTCCAATCTTCAGGCCTTCAAACTAAATAGTCCATATTCCTAAACAATGGCATAGCCCCCATGGTGTTCTCAAGATCAGCCACACACTACAGGTTAAGGGTGACAGGGGAAGGCATTTGCCTGTCAGTAAAGTTGCCTGCAATCATAGCCACTGATAAGCGTCTCTAAAATAAGCACTCAAAGAAAGTTTGGTCAGGCACCTATGACCTGAACTATAAAGAACAGCAAAAGTACCAGCAAAGGTATTTACTCCCATACAGACTGTTGCTTTGTTACAGCTAAACAAAAAAAAAAAAAAAAAAACCTTTCCCTTACAATGGTGAATAAAACAACAGATGTCCATCTTTATCTTCCATCCATATCCACTCAAAATGAAGTTGTCTAAATATAATAAATAAGAGTCTGGCTTTCAGCAAATTAAAACAATTTACTTAGGAGATCTCAGAAGAGATTTTAGCCACAAGCCAGTATTCCTCTGACAGACAAAATTTAATTTAGCCAAATATTTATATTTCATTTTTGGAGGACAGTGAGCTATGAACTATGCAAACATGTTTAAGATAAAGATGTGTAATAATTAGAACAGACAAAGAGTATGTTAATAATTCAGTGGTGGAGAACAGCAAGAAATTGAGGGCAAAAAATTATTAATAGAACTTTTCCTCACGATCTTAGAAAACATATTGATCTGTGAACTGCAAATCAAAATATACAATATGACAGAAACGGAACATGAAGCATATTAAAATTATCTGATACGCTAGTTTTGCAAATGCACAGCACCCATGGATGACATTTAAAAAAAAAAAAAAAACACAAAAAACCAGGAGTTTACTATTTACAGTTCCTTATGACTGTAATTCTGAAAGATGTTCAGGCACAGAGTACAGATGCTTACAAGTATCTAGGTCTCTAGCTCATTCTGAAATCCAAAGATAGATAGGCTCCTGACTTCCATCTGACATCCTATAGATTTGCATACTCTGTGCAGAGCACTGGGTAAAACTGCCACTTTCAAAGCCATTCCAGAAATGGAGACATTTGTACTGGAAACACAAAACTGAGTTAAATATTGTATTCTGCCTTCTCATTTTGCCAGTGGCATAAAATCAGTGTTTACATTCAGTGTTAAGATGAGCTGCTATTCAGTGACATTTCATGGAAGTACAAGTCAGTAGCCTCAGCAGGAACATCTGCTACCATTTTACACAGATTCATGGTACCTGCATTCCTGGGCTACAAAGCTAGCTCTCCTTCCCTGAAGCAAGTCTGAACTCTGTCACACTGTGAGGAACAAGTGTGGGAGTGGAAGCTCATTGCAGCTCTCCCTTCCAGGGAAAGATAAATTTGATCTCGCCTCTGGAGAATGTAAAAGTTTGCTACAGCTTAGAAATTATAGAAAAAAACCTGGTCACATTGAGCAAAGTTCATAGAGTCCTGGGGAACGAAGGTGGTAGAAATTGCTAATAACACTAACAGGTTATATAACAGTGAAGGAGTATTCTTCAGACCTGTCTTAACAAGA
Organism: Urocolius indicus; assembly: GCA_013401255.1. Classification (NCBI taxonomy): domain Eukaryota; kingdom Metazoa; phylum Chordata; class Aves; order Coliiformes; family Coliidae; genus Urocolius; species Urocolius indicus. The sequence goes on from WBNH01003797.1 coordinate 31,524, forward strand.
ATAATTTCTCATCAAAAGAAAATTCGTTTGCCTGTGAACAACAGAGCATACAGGCAGACTACAGGAAAATCTACCTTTAGGGAACCAGGACTTTAAAGGGAACTAAAAAAAAAAAAATCAAACTCAGAACTAATACCTTTAAACGGCAAACTAAAACAAAGACATTTAATTGGATTCAGTCATCATTTACTGAAGTCATAAACACATTTACAGTAAATACTTCAATTTACTTAAGTAAATACATGTCGTATTTACTTCACATCTAAGTAATATGCGTATGAAATCATACAATTAGTGGGTCCTGGATTTAATTATTTTCAATATCAAAACTTTGAAATTGGTTTTAAATTTATTCTTCTGTTTCAGCGTTCACTCATCACAATAAATCCACTACTTCAATAAATACACAGTAAGAACATGTACAAATCATACTCAACTTTTCAATACTCATTCAACAACAACAGCATTTAATACCCTATTCCAGATTTCAAAAACCTCCTTTTATTAAGTATAAGCATGTACTTATGTATTTCAGACATTTAATGACAGAATGCATGCAATTAAAAGTTGATTTTTTTCATGTCCGCACCTAAATTAGGTTATTTATCTCTCATTTGTCCCACACATGCAATGTCTATTGCTTTATAAGCCATTAGTTTTCAGACACACATTTTTTATTTTGACTCCTTTAAATGCTTTGTTAGATTGCCTACCATCTGGCAGTGCTTACTTTAATACCACACTCTCTTTGCATTACCAAAGTGTGTTTCTTTATAATTATATCATTGATGTGATAGATGTATGCAACACCAGAATTCCCAGGCTGGCAATAAACAGGCTGAGGGGACAGTTTTGTCTAAGTACTTTGTTACTAGGTCTATGGTGACCGCAGGTTCAATTGCATCAGGTTGCAATTCTCAGTAGAAAGCTTCCAACTTTCCCAAGTCACGTGAAATAGAAAATGAGGATGTAATTTTTTAGTTATTATTTTTACGAGGTATTTATTTACAAATTCCAAGACATTAGGAAGAAACTTAGGCTAACTTCTCCCTGCTAGTTCAAACAAACAGCTCTCCATCTCCTAGATATAGGGTCTGTAAGAATGGAAAACTATGTAGCAGAGCTAAGAAATAAATTTGAAAAGTAATAATCTATGTAGCATTTCCATTTATATAAAGGAATTTATTATGTCTTCAGGAAGAAATGCAGGAGAGAGAAGGAAAACCAGAATACAGGAAAAGATAAGTTGTTTAAAAAAAAAAATCCATCAAGGATTATATCAACGTAATATACCAACATATCTTGCTAACCTTTAAATGAGAACTGCAAGTTGCCTATAGCAGGGTTTCACTACCTGAAAATGAGCCCATAAGAAATGCTATAAATAAAAGACAGAGCAAATGAGGATTCAGTATTTAGAGAGTCACCTAGATAACAGTTTCCAGGAACAGTGGACACAGGACTCTCAAAAACAGGACATCTCTGAAGTATACTTGGTAATGTGGGTAACAAGAAAAGTATCCAATTAGTAACTGAAGCTTAAAGTACATGCCAGATTTATTTTGCTATTGAAGTATTGTTTCAAAGTTTGTGTCTAACAAACTAATCCTTAGTTGGAAAAAGAAATCTTTGTGTTATCACTGAATTTTTTTGATACTAAAGAGAAGGTGAACCAGACTTACAAACTTGTTATCTTCACTGAGAAATCAAGTGCAAACAGACCCATATGCAGCCATCCCCAGGATGTGTTTGGGGAACTCAGAAGCTTGCAAGTGTGTACTGTCAGGCAGTAATAAGATGTTTTAGGGTTTGTATTATGCACTACTGGTTTCACAGTAGTTTTTCTGCCAGACAGAAATTGTGGAATGAAGAGATAGAAGTTATTCAAGACTATGATGGAAAACATCTTAGTAATCCTGTGAAATCCTCAATGCATCCACATGGTTTTGCAACAATATATTTATTTCAGGTCCTGTGTAGAGCTGGATAGATCTTCTTTTATATATCTAATAAGGTTCTGTGTATTTTCCATAGCTTTGACCTAGACTAAGTTAGAATGATCATTTATCACTAGAATCTTAAGTACGCTGCAACATACACATTTGTTCAACATCAGATCATATTAGAACCGCTTTGCCTGTTGCTGCAGTTACGCCATAAAGAGATGTGCTTCTTGGACTGCTAAATTACTCTAATATACAACTGAACCAGCCAAGAAAGCATTAATATTTCCTTACTTTGCTGACAGGAGAGAAAAAAATAATAGAGGCAACCAGAGTGCTCCACAAGTAGAACTGGAAGATTTGTTATCCTAAGGACACATTTTATTTCTGTAAGGCTCTTTAAATACGGCAGCTTTAGTGCAAGTGTAAGCCTCAGTGGATGAAAGCAGTTATAGTACCTAAAAAAAAAAACCCAAACAAACTATGTATTCAAAACAACTTTCACATATTTTGGCTATTTTAAATCACATCATTAAAAAAAAAAAAAAAATTATCCCCCCCAAAAAAAACAACTTAGCTTCAACTGTGAATATAAAGCAAATTGTGCTTTTCCAATTTAAAGCAAAATACAAATTTTTAATAAATATGACACTTTTAGAGATTGAAAATTTATTAATATTAGCTACATTCTAAATTCCAAAGTGTATCAAATTATTTGTTAAACAACATGCTTCTTTAGATAAGATATCCACATAAACAACACGCACGTCAATAAAATAAAAACAAAATCCTATTCTTAGCTGTAAGATGCAACACCAGGTGAGGGAATTTCATTGGCATAAATAAAAAAGAGGGTTTTTTGGTTTTTAACTATATTATGGAAACAGACTGTATTTCTTTTGTAATCAAATGAACATTTTCTTAACAGGAGTTTACTCCAGACTTATTCCAGTTACACTACAAACCAAGGCAATAAGATTATTGCAAAATAACATGCAGCTCGCCTGAATATGACAATCATCAGATTAAAAGATATTAGCAGAGGTTTTATGGAAGCTAAATGCCAGTGTCCTTGAGGTAGTACTGACATTGACTGCAGCTGATACAGTTTTTGGTCATTAACATACCTCACTATATGTCTAGAACAAGCCCTCCAATAATTAGAGCTGAATACACTATGATTTTTAAAATTAAATCATGCCTCTGGGAAAGAATCAGGGAATAGACAGCTAAAGGACTTTCAAGCAATTAACGAAAACTGTACTGTCAGGTTAAAAATTAAACATTGCAAAGTAGGTTAAAAGTTTCATCTCTCTCAAAAATTGTATGTTGACATAGAAGAAATCTCTCAGTTATGCTGCTGAGTGAAAGCTCAGACAAGAACGGATGCCTCTTATTTACAACTAAATGAAGTAAATTTCTCTACCAATTTTCATATTCTACCCTCCTCTATAAAAATGGTATTTTGCCTTCTAGTCCCTCCAAAACAAGCATCTCAAAAAGAGCTGACAAAGTTTAAATAAATGTTACGATGTCACTGATCGTGGGTAGGCAGAAATGCAGAGGTAAAGACTCATACTTTTTAAATGCCTCTGACTTCCTACATGTCTATTTCTGCTAACCCAGGCTGAATAATCAGAAACAGACACTCCAATTTTAAATTCATTACATAACATAAAAAAGCCTAAGCAACATACCAAACATTATACATTTGTTTATTTAGCTTTGTAGCCATCAAAATCCCCAAACAAAATCCTAAATCCAGATCTTTATTTATTATTCCATGCTACTACCTAGTATTTACATTCTCAGTATCCTCCATATACTCAAGTCTAAGAATCCTAATACGAAGAAAGAACTACTTGATTTTAAGCATTGCTTATTTGATATGCTAAGAAATAAAAGTGCCAGTGCACATTCCCAAATGTGTTGTCTAGCTAAAATAATCAATAAAAAAATCACTACATTTTCCCCACAGGCCCAAGCATGATGATGATCTTATGAGATCTGAATTTTACTAAGTACATAAATAGATAGTACTAATCAAGAATATTTTTCTCACTGCAGTCTAAAATTTTTTTTTTTAATGAAGACAAAGACTCATGTTAATGAGCATCTGAGGTCAAAATTTAAAGACTCACATGTAACTTGCCCAAAACGTTAGCTTTTAGAGTATTCACAGGAATTCTGTAACATTTTTGTTTGGTTTTGTTTTGAAATTCTTTTTAACGTATCTCAAAATTATGATGAACACATTTGCCTTTACTTAGGATTTGAAGAAGGTGAACATTCTAAGAATATTGCAGAAAAAAAAAATACTGTGTACTTCTTCACAGATGCTGACAATGATCTTCAAAACATACCAAATTAAATGAAAAGCACCTCAGAAAACTGAGAAACTACTGAGTTGTGCTTACTGAGCTCTTTCCCTGCTCTAAACTTTATTCTGTGTTCCAGTATCTAACATGTCAAAAGTGTGAAAGAAAATGGACTGTTATTCCAGGACTAGAATAAACGTCATATAAATTGGGGAAAACTTCAACATATCCTGAGCTTGAATTATGCACTAGTATCTACTACTAGTATCTACAGACTGAAGGATGTCTTATAAAAAAAAAAATGTTTGTAATGAATAAACAAAGGCGTAGTCCTTCCCACATCTCCTACAGGTCTAGAAGGTCAGTAGCTCTTGTGCCAACCTCTGGTGGACTCAGCTGCCTTGCTTTTGTTGTTCTTAAAAAATATCTCAGTGCAGACAAAGGGCACATGGTCCTCATGAGCCCAAAGCACAAAACTCAAATCTACATAAGCATTTTCACTCGCACATACTTACAACTGGTAAAAAAATACAAGTAGCTAGCTTTTAGTCAACTGGATTTCATAACAAATAAATCAATGGCAGACAAAGAGGAGACATTATTCAATATTAAAAATAGCAGGAACTGAAGTTGAAAAACAATGCACTTCTGGTCCATATTCCACATCAAAGTATAGACTATGTCATTGCTTATTTTTGGTCTTGCATCCCAAATGTCTAATTTAGATACTTGGTGCTGCAATTTCAACCCATTATTCTGTGTAATTTCTTTCCTCTTTGTAATATCAATTTATTCATTTGAGGACTGTTATTCTATTTGTCTTCAGCCTACCTTTATGGAAGTTGCATTTTACCTGGAGAACTATTACAAAGCTTAATATATGACTGTCAGAATGAATGTTCGACATTATAAATTCATTATTCAGATTAATGGTACAATTTTGTCATTGTATCCTTTGAGGCATTTACAGAAATAAAGTGCAAAAGCTGTTGGAATTCAGCAAATAAAAAGCCAAGCACTACTAATAATCTTTTCAATACTAAATGGTTCTCTATGTGTAGTCATGTACAAAGAGTGAATGCTCAAGTAATACAAATAGTTTATCTGCACAGTTTTCTTTTAATATAAATAAAAATGATAATCAGCACAATAGCATTTGAAAATTACACATGAAAGATAGCCCTAGCTAAAACTGTGCTTCAGTCATGAAAACGTAAATGAGGGAAAAAAAAAAAAGGCTGTTTGTGCAAAGAAGGTATAATTCTAAATCCCCGATTATCAGTTTATTCATAAATAATTCAAAGGTCTCAATAATGTAAGAAAACCTTGTGACAAGTCCTGTGCAGTAAGACTGATTATATGACTACCTTGAGAATCCAAAACTAGACATTTCATACTCCTACACAACTGGTGACAGAACATATCCATTAAAACCCACACTAATTTGTATCTGATCTATTTAATATAAACCAACACGACTTATATACTTGATTTTACATACACAGATCTGTATCAATTACATTTAAGTATAATACAGCACATTTTGTCTTCAGCGCATATAGTGTTACTTTCAAACTCTACTGCTCTATATAAACCTAAGTATGTAACAGCCCACAAAAAGATAAATCTCATTAGCTTCAACTGAGACATTACAGACATGTGACAAAAGACAGGGACAAAGTGCTTATCCTAAGCTTCTTAAAATATAATGACAGGTATAACATGTAGAGTGAAGACTGGTCCCAAAGAAAAACAGGTTTTAAAGCAATGCATGCACGAATTTTAGAAAGTTGTACATGAGCTGCACATACAACATACATAGTCCACCGTGTCTGAGTGATGGCTGGTGGTCAAAGGCAGGTCTAAACAATAGGTACAAATTGAAAAGAAAATTGATTCATAAGCCAATGTAAGTTCAAAATGGACAGAGCTATTGAAAAAAAAACAAACAAACAAATGAGGCACACTAAACTGTTACAATTATGACATAGTTTGGCATGCACTTAATTGAAAATTTAAGCTGCGTGTGTGTATGACAACATGGATGGGTTGCATAAAGCTACACAAAATAACAGAATGGGGTTTAGTAGCAACAGATACAAAAATATTCTTCTGTAAGTGGTTCAGTGTACACATGCAAATATTATTGTGTCTTTCACCCTGATTAAAACTCATTCAAATCCAACATGAAACTTACTTACAAGGTAGCACTGACAGAGTTCTCTATGATCTATAAAGAATTCTAAGGTAAATTTGTACATTTACTCGATAGCCTTCAAATATATATGCAAAAAAAAGTTTTGAAACTGGAATGTCACCTGTTAGAAAAATTTGGCATCCTCTTACTATTTACTATGCTCTGAAAATTTCTGTTCAAGTTTTAGAATTAATGCTGCTTTTACTTTTCTGTTTTCTTTAAAATAAGGTTTTGTGCAGCTCAAAGAGATGAGAAGTTAACCGGAGACTCTCTCAACATCAAATGACAATAGTTTTTTTTGCTATTGTTGCAAATCAGCTCATACTTTGTGTTCATCTACACGGGGAAAAGACCTTCAGCGCTCCCTGCACTGCACCTCCTTATCCACTATTCTGCCACACAGTCACAGTTCACTTCATCTTTAAGCCAATTCAAAGGTTTGTCCCCACTGGCAGTCAAAAGCTGTTACTGAACAACAAGCTGAGCACTGTAACCATCAGAGTGCAAAGGCTACAGTTACCCATACATACATACATACATTATTCCTACTCTGTCTTTCACACAGGTTGCTCTCACTGGTCAAAAGATGCCTCTCCTGTGTGACATTAGAGGTAGTAACTCTGTTTTCTTTTTAGACTTCTGATGACAGATGCCCCCGCTAACAGTAATAAAACCAGGAGTTCCATGACAGCACAAGTTTCTCTGTGTACCCTTAGGCAGGGAGTGAGAGAGGGAGGCAGATGCTACAGGGCTGGACTAACAGCCCCGGCATGCAAGCAAGACCACAGCATTGAAGAAGCTCTTGATGTGCCAAAGGACACTGATAATTAATCACCTGAAAAATCAGCCTCATGCATTTCCACTAACACCAGGAGGCTGTAACATGTAAAAGTCACTCAAAGCCCACATCCACTGTAACTCTGCTCCGAAATGAGTGAAATGCCTATGGCAGCAGCAGAACCACGTGCAGTTGCCCCCATCTCCCACTGCCTTTGTTCTGTTTGCCTCTGGCAGCCACGGGGCTGCACCTGGGATGCTCTCCTATGGGCTCAGTCTTCCACACGTAAGCAAAGACAGCAAGAGACACTCAGTAACTCACAGAAAGCAAACAGGACTTCAATAAACTCTTACCAAAACACTAACAATAAATCCACTTTTGTGAGTCATGCAATCACACAGAATTGTTGTCCAAGTTTAGAGATTCAGTGGGCACAGCTGCAAAGAGATAAACAGAGTTCTTGTGCTGGGTTTGATGTGCATTAGGTGCTTGGTTTACATAACAGCTTCCAAATTAGACATTAACCTCAGAAGACTGGGGAAAGACAACCAGAAACAAAATGGTCCCCTTGTGGAAAAATTACGTAACACTCATTGAATTTAATTCTCCAAGGGTGTGTCTGCTTGATGAAGAGCCAATTCTTGCCTCAAAAACAGGCAGGACAGAGAGCCATACTACTAGAGATCAAGCCCCACAAGAATGCCAGCAACCGACTCACAGAGCACTGAGTTTACAGATGCTGCTTCCTTGCTCTGTTTGTACCAAAAAAGCAGGGCAAGAGGGTGCAGGAACGCTGCCTGTCCTCCTGCACTACACATCAAAATATTGTTCAGTGTAGAAAGTTTTATAGAAATCATGAGAATTAAGTCAAGAAATGTAACTAAAGTATCCCAGCAAATGCATACTAGTATCCAATACTAGAAAACCAAACATAAATGACAGTCCACAGGAACCTGTACCAAAATCTTCCCAGGTTCCGCATGGTTAACCCAATACAGGGTGTCTATATTTAAAATTTGCTGTGATGTCCGTTTTCAGATGTGTCACAAGCACCCTAATAATAGCTAAATTTACAAACTTAACTCTAAGTCTTCCACATGGATACAGTAAAATATTCATCTTTTTACCTTTTTTTTTTTTTNGACTGAAAACAGACCACTTCCGACTCTTTTAGATGTTTTAAGGTTTGTCTTCTTACAAGCATGACGTTGTTACAAAATCACACGCAAAAATAAACCAAAACAACTCTGTCCTTACCTACAAATTCATTCTGGTACAGAGATACTGTTAGCAGGCACTTACTAGCATTATCGCAGTTTCCATATAGGAAGATGAATACACTATATAGTACAACTTCTTCACTTGTTTCTGCAAATACTGCCACCCAAAACTCGTAACACCATTATACAGTTGCAATTATTTCAGGAGAAACAACAGAAACATTTCGCACTGAAATAGTCCTGCTGGCTAAAAAACTGGGTCCAGATCCGGTCACACCATCCCAATATTCATGAAAGACTACGAATTTTATTCAAAAAACAAACACCTCCATTCTGATAAAATAAAAACATACTAAAATCCCCAGTAAATACAGCTAATCAAGGAATTTTCAGGCAAAAGGCCTGAAAAGGATGCAACGTTGTTTACTTCTACTGAAAAAAAAAAAAATTAAACGTATGCTACGATCTCTAAACCTTCCTGCAGGAAGAATTAGGACATAATTAGAAGAATCAGATTAAGCAGAACCCACATACCTATAACCTATTTCACATATCAGCTAAAAAAGTTATGTGACGAACAGTATGATAACAGAAGCTCCTGTTGCCCAAAACATCATTGGTTTGTACACCTCTCTCTCAGACACCAAGGTTACAACAAAACGAGGGAATTCACTTGCAGGAATAATGTTATTCATTTTAATGGAATCCTCATGTGAATAAAGTTACTCATGCACACACAGGAGTTAAGTAAGAGGCTATCAGACCCTGCTAATCCCCGGCGCATTGCTACCACCGCACCAGATGTGACCTGCTACATCCCTTTCCAGCTGGTAGAAAGGGAGTGGATGGACTCTTGGCTCTCTACCCCCTTAATGCACCTGGCTAGTGCAACTGAGCTGGCATGCAGAGGGGGGAAGGTACTCCAGGGAAAGAACAGCGCGAGTGCAGCTTATTGCCTCCAGGGACCCAGGAAAAAAAGCAGGGATTTGAAGTATGACTTCAAGTTACAGCTGAGTGCTGCTCCGCTCCTCCACTCCTGTAGCTGTACCGCTCTCGGGCTTGACTGCAAGGTGCTAGCATAGCTCACTGTGCAACACCACACGCTGAATAGTCCCACAGAAACTTGGGGTTTGGAAGTATTTCCTCCTGTTCCTACTGGAAGTGTGTCCTATTTAACCTACTTTTTCTTAGAAGATCCATGCAACTATTGAACCTTCTGGATTTTCCTCTCTTAAACATGGTCTCTGGTACAATTTACCTATAGTATAGACACAGGCAATTCAATTCAAGCCATTGATTAAATATGCTTAACAACACGGACAGTTCTTCAGGAAATATTGTAGAGTGTGTGAAATGTACAAAGGCGGTACAGCCAGCTGGCACAGAGTATACAGTGAAACAATCCTTTACTTAAAATGTAATTTTAAAAGGGAAATATCTCTCCCTGAGAATTTATTTGCGTTGCCTTTCATGTGAATGTTCCAATTCTGCGTACGTTCCATTTACTGCTAATTTTGTACCGCGTTCACTCGTCTACCTATGCAAACGCGGTTCCCCACACCGCGTTAGCTTGGATAAAGTTATTTTGCCGTCACCCTGACCCACGACGTGCTTCCTTCACATTGCACCTCGGAGAAGCGTTTCCTCCGGGTTAACCCTGGAAGGGACCGCCTTGAAGCCCAGCGCCGACTCCGCTGTGTTAGTGCGATTTTAATCGCTGCTGCTGCTGCTGCTGCTGCTGCTGCCCGCGCCCCGCTGAGCAGCAATCCCACCCTGGGCCACGGCCGTGCCCCGACGCGGCTGCAACACTCAGGGCCGGACCCGCAGGTTCCGCGGCGGCGGCCGGGCGCTGCCCGCAGGTCCGTCCCGAGCGCAGCACGCTGGAGAGCGCCGGAGCGGGACACGCCGAGCCCCGCGGGCGGCTGAGCGGCCGCAGCACGGAGCGGGCAGGGACGCCGCCCGGCGCCGGCTGCCAGCCCTTTCCCCGCCGGCCGAGATGGCAGACGCGGAGAGGGGGGGAGCAAAGTTTCGGCCGCCGAGCGGAGCGGCGAAGGCAGCGCGGGAGCGAAGGGGCGAGCCCCTCGCCGGGGAAGCCGCTCGCCGCCGCGCTCCGCTCCGCCCCGCTCCGCCCCGCTCCGCTCCGCCGGGCCCGAGCCCGCCGAAGTTTGCGCCGGGGCGAGGCGGCTCCCGCGGCGGGGCCACCCCCCGCGCTCACCTGAAGTCGCTGTAGGGGTGGATGATCCAGAACCCCGCAGTTTTAACCCTTTCCTGCTCCTTCTCCACCGCCTTCTGGCTGCCGAACATGCGGAGGGAGAATTTGTTGACCCCCGGCTGCAGCATGGAGGTGAACTGCCGCTGCATGAAGCCGTACTGCCGCCGGGGCCCCTCGGCATCTTCGAAGCCCACCGCGGGCTCCTCGCCGCCGCCGCCGCCGCCGCCGTCCGCTTTGAAGCACACGGAATTGCCGTGCTCCTTCACGCCGCCGCTCACCCCGCCGCCGGGGCTGCTCGGGGCTTTCTCCGCCGGGGCCGCCGGCTTGGCTGGGAAAGCGTTAGCGCTGCCGTCGTCCCGGCTGCCGGCAGAGGAGCTGCGCTTCGCGGCCTCCATGCTGCGGGGCGGGCGCGCCCCGGCCGCGGGAGAGCGCGGGGAAGCCTGTCCGCCGCCGGTTGCCCTTCAGCGGCGCGGCTGGGCAGGGCTGCGCTCAGCTCCGCGCCGCCGCGCCGCCCGGCATGGC
>WBNH01003797.1:42971-82595 GCA_013401255.1 Urocolius indicus
CAGGGCAGGGCAGGGCAGGGCAGGACAAGGCAGGCGAGGTGAGGCGAAGGGCCGGCGGGGTGTCAACCTCTCGGACGGGCTCGTATTGCGCCTTGGGCCAAGCCGGGGCTGTCAGCCTCCGCACTCAAGACTGTGAAAATGGTGGCAGAGAAAGAAAGCGAGGAGAGGTCCCACAAGCTCGCCTGTCTGCTGCAGCGCCTCTTCAGAACTTCCCAGGGAGCAGACTGACTGGAAGAGAGCAAATGGCAGGGGTCTGCCTGGTTGCAGAGCCGAGTGATGGCACTGGGGGTGGCAGAGGCATCTGAGGTTCATAGTGCAGAAAATGGAAGTCAGAGCCTGCTCTTTGCTGGTGTGGTGGTTGTGACAGCAAGGAAGGAGGAGGGGGTGTGAGTGAGGAGGGAAGGCCATGTTTTGAGTGACATTTCTTTTCACACACAAAACAGTTTGCTCCAGTTAGAAGGCATCTCATGCCCTCTGAGTGGCTGATTCCCTCTTCCCAAGCCTTACTGACTAAAAACGTGGAGCCAAAGGCGAGCGCAAGCGCGTGTGTGATGCGTGGGCTACTGTGGATGCAGCTGGCACGTGCTGGGGTGCCCTCCCTCACGGGACACGTGCCACCGTGGGCACCCGCCTGGCCCACTGGAAGGTGTGAAATTACAGGTGCACCCAACCACGGAAACAGGCTTTTCACCTATGCTGAGAGGTGATTTGGGGTTTGTTTGTGTGTGAACAGGGATCTGTAGTCAGTGTTCGGCTCTCTCCACCCGACACGGGCGTACATCAGTTGCGGTGTAGTCTTCTGGAGACAGAGAAAGGGCTGTTGGACAGAAAGGAAGCAGGTGGTATTTCTAGCTCCCAATGCTCTAAGTACACTGAAAGGAAATTGGATGTGTATTGCCTTGGGTATCTCTACACACATTACCTAGCAACTGTGTATAGTGTTCGGGGAGCTGTGGGGTGAGGTAGGATCTGAGAGAGCAGTTCTGCCAATGGTAGTCAGCCGTTACAAGCAGTGACTGTGGAGGGCTATGGCCTCTGCTCTGAAACCACCGGGTAGCTGACACTTACCTGTAAAGGGGTGATACATCTAGCAGGGGTGAATTTCAGTTACAGAATCATGGAGAATCATTATCTGCAGATGATACCACAGGAGCTATAGTATTATGCATACCGGCAAAGCATGAAGACATATAATACAGTATACCCGTGTAGGTCCTGGGGCTCCATTTGGCTTGACATAGGTTTGTTTTTTTTCACGCATTCTTGACACACTTTTCATTTTGCACATTAAAAATATTGTGATTAAAAAAAAAAAAAAAAGGTAAAATCTCTTGACTTTGGCGCTGTTCTTTTCAGTGGTATTTGTCACTTTGTTGTTACCCGCTTCACCCTTTACAAAACCAGCTGGTTAGAACAAACCCAATACAGAAACAGATGTGCAAATCGGCACACCACCATGTGCAGATCAGGTGCATCGGGAGATCTGTGTTTCAAATCTGGATCTGAGGACATTTCTCAACAATTCCAGCTCTAACAGAATGTTTATGCCTAGCACACACAAAACACACAAGGTTCAGGTTACGTTGGTGTGTTCAGCGTGGAATATGTTCACATGTTATTAGTGGAAGAAGATAGCAGTTGTAGATGCAGCAGGATGGATTGCTGGAGGCTGGGCAGTGAACAGCATAGGAAGTCTCAGTGTGATTGGTTGAGGGCTGACATTCATAAACCTTCCCCATCTGGAGTGCTACTTTTCCGTATGATTTTATCCTAAAACAGTGAAGTGTGTGCACAGCTGCTGATGGCTCATGCACAGCTGCTGGTAGACAAAACCCTCTTACTGGTTTATCCCCAGATGATGTCCGCCTCCTTCCCTTATCCAATGTCTGTCACCAAATAATAATTAAAAAGTAAGAAATCATTACTGTTTTGCAGCTTTGTGAAAGAAATAGCTCACATCGTATTTGACAAAAACCCACAAAGGCGAGAGATGAAAAGGCTCAGTCACACTATGCTGTTCCACATGCTCGCACCATTTACCGCATCAGCATTGATGGAACTGACACTTTCCACACTGCAGCTGTGTATACGTTGCAGCCTTAACTTTCCTCTCTGAGATCAATCAATTTTCCCACCTCTTCACTCCTCATTTTAGAGGACTTTTGCATGCAGCCCTTGACTTGAGTGATCTCCCTCAGCAAAAGCTGAACAGCTAGTCATGTACAGGAGAAAATAGTAGTGAAGTGAATCAGAACAGTGAAATGGAGACTTACAGTGAGCTCACGAACAGTAAGCAGAAACTGATTTACATTCATTTCACTGGAGAAGCAGTGAACTTTGATGGTCCTTTATTTCTGGCTCTGTAAAACTGTGTACCACAAGAACTTCTAGGTTCTTATTTTATGAAATTTTGCTTTTGCCTGTTCTTAATGTCTCATTTATCAATGTTTACCCAGCCTTACTTAATGAGGACTACAGACCTACCGGAATGGCTAGCCCTGCCTGGCTTCCCTCTCTTTCTTCAGTACAAGAATCCTGGAATATTTTCCTTTGGTGGCATTATACAGATCCAAAAGTTGTTTACTATATAAAAAATGTCATATGATTTAAGAGAAGTTGTTAATGGGAGAAAATAACCTGCATGTATGTGTAACATAGTCTCTGCATGTTTCTGAAACATATATATATATAAATATATATATATTTAAAACTACACAGGTATGGATCTCTTTGTAAAGAGAGATATTTTGTGATTCCTGTGATCAAATATTATATTTCAATATTTTTTTAATTCTATGTAGGAGAAATGTATATTTATTTGTGCGTTTTTGAGCGCTGTTTTCTTAGATACTGACATGGCCTAAATGGTGTTAATATTTCATCATTTAGGAGTTTTTAAGAGTAATCCTGAGACTGTAAGGATGAGAAAGGATTTAGTATTTTTTGGATCTGTATTTTTTTATGTAGGATAATGGATTCTTCTCCAAGTCAAAATAACTTTTTTTCTCATTTTTCTTTTTTTTTTTTTTTTTTCCTATCAGCCAGGGAATTGACCTCTCCTGAGGCCCAGGCTAGTGGGTTACTTTATATTAAAGAATTTTCATTTCACAGAAGGAGAAGTAATGGGGCATGGTGTGTCTGAATAGTTCCTGAAGAACACATCAGGGCAACATGTGGTAGAAAGGTCACAGACTCACTTTTGCTGGAGTTACAGCTTGTTTTCTGCCAAGTTTGTTTTTGACTTTGTGACTGGATGAGGAGAGACACTGAAAAATGTGAAATCGATACATTAAATTTCCAAGAAAACAGTGTTAGCAGAGCAAGGGTAAAAAACTCACTTTTCTTTTGTATCTCTTTGCTCTGTCCTGGGTTAATAGATGTCTACTAAAAATTTAGTAGGCTTTTTTTATTGAATTGTGTTGAATTGCTGTGACTACTTACTGGACTCCATCAAACTATTATAAGATCATTAATTCCAGTGTTTTAAATGACTCTACAGTAGTAGTATATGTTTCAAAATTAATTTTCTTCTCTTCTGCTGAACACAGTAAATTTTCATGCCTATAGTCAATATAGTCACACTTTCCTTATTTTATCATACTTGCTGATTTTGATGTAACCTGAACGTATCCAGAACAACTCAGCTGTACAAATGAATAACAGCCTGACTATTGAAGCATATGTGATTTGTTCGGTGAAGAAACTGGGGCACAGAGAAGTTACAGGGCTTCTATGAGATGACACATTAAGATGTGTCTGAGTACAGAACAAAGCTCTTGTCTCTCAAGTTCGGGTGGGATTTTTTTTTTTTTAAGTGTTACTTCTCAGCAGAAGATCACCATCAAGCTGAATGCTAAAGCAGGATTGCCAAGGAAGGAAAATAATGTTTACAGTTACAGGACTAGCTGTGCAAGCTCAGTTAGGATTAATGCACGTTCTTAATATGTGTTGTTTTCTGCATGTAATCACTTGAAGTTCGCAATAATGTAATTTTCATTTAGCCCCACCGTATTTATGTTACTTTTCCTCGTCAAATATATTTAGTGGCAGCAGATGTTTGCTAATAAATTTTGTATTAACATTGCATATTGCTATGGTTTAGGCCCGTTCATGAGCGAAGGATCACCATCAGCCAGAAGTACCAAGAGCCTTTTGAACTCCCTAAGGACAGGGAGGCCTCGATTGCCACTTATGGGCTCAGGCAAAGCAGACAAACCTGCTCAGCTTGGGGAAGAAAACAGAAATTAATTTAATACACCACCAACCAAAAACATGATAAACAGAAACACTCAACCAAAAACTATACAGAGTAGGATGAATGATAGAAAGTGCAATCAACCCCTTTAAGATCCTTTTTTCCCCCACCGCTCCTCTTGAGCTCAGAGCCCTGATCCTGGTGTCTTTACTTCCTCACTGCTGAATGGCTTAGGAGGGCAGGGAATGGGAGTTTCAGTCAGTCCTTTCTTGATACCGCTTGCCTCTTGCGTCACCTCAAAGTAGATGGACTCCTTGACAGTCTTCCCTGCTCCAGTGCAGGGTCCCTCACAGGCTGGGCAGCCCTGCACAGGCAGCTCCAACATGCATTCATCCCAAGGGCTGCAGCTTCTCTCTGCTTCTTCTGGATAAGAGTCCAAAACTCTCATCCCCTCTGGCACGGGATCCTCTCAGAGCCGCTGGCAGACATTAGTCCTGCCACTCTTCTTCATGGGTTGCAGGTGGACAGCCTTCACTATTCACCACAGGCATCAAGGGAGTCTCTAGTCCAGCGCTACTCCTCCTCCTCTGACTGTGGAGTCTATGTGGTCACCTCCATCTTGCCCTACTCTTCCACCTTCTCCTAAGCAATACAACTTTCTGTTCTTAAATAGTGACGGCAGATGCCCCAGATTGGCCTGTCGGGGCCAGAGTTTGGTCCAAATCTCAGAGGCAGGGGAAGTTTTGGAAACTGCTTACAGGGGCAGCACCTTAGCAACCCCTTGTCACCAAGCAAAAGCGGCTCCACACGAACCCATCACTCACAGCGCTTGTGAAAACGGAAAAATCTTTCTTTTTCAATCACTAGCATCCCCTAAATAAAGCCATCAACACTTCAAGTGTGAATATTGGGTAGTAGCTGACCATGTATATACTGTGATATTTACAGTTTGAATATCCACAGCAAATACTGATAGAAATATGATCACAATGATTTCTATTAAGTTCTTGACCCACAGTAGTTTCAAGTCCTAAATTTGCCTGAACACATGATTGACTTAAACTGAGTGTGAAAGGCAGCTTCTTTCCTGCTGCCTGTTCTCCAAAGCAGTGATCTGATGTTTTCCAGAAAAAAGTTGTGTAGGAAATGCATTTATCAGAGAGAAAGTTAAAAGCGTGATTGAAAAGAAATTCCAGACAGTGTTGTGCATACTGTGGAACAAAAAGTGTGGCAAACACTAGTGCAAATAGAAAAAGACTCTAAGACATAACCTAGGGTGCTAGACACAGCTGTGTATACAGGTAGGAACACACATGTGAACAGAAGCCTAATCTTCCTACAGATAATCTGCTGGGTCACACAAAACTCTGGTAGCCAAGAATAGTTATATTGCGCTGAAATTTATGAAATTGTCCACTCGGTTACTCTACAGAAATATATGTTTATTTATTTACTATGTGCCACAGCTGCCTTTTACCTCACTGATAATCTCGGCTGTCAGTGCTGTTCTGGTGCTGAATGCTGGAAGCCCCACTACAGCAGCTGAGTGTGGTGCTTCAGAAACAAGGGATAAGGTGGGACATGAAGGTTTTATTCTTTCCGTGTGCCAGAGTGAAATTAAAGAACAAAATTCTTACTGTTTTTACGAGCTTTCTGGATTGTCTTTTTCTTATGCAAATGACTTCTAATTTGATAGAATATTTGTGTGTTCCAAGTGCATATCTTTCTTGAAAAACAAGATTTTAATGCTCATGTCTATTACCTGTTTAATAATCTACTGTATTGTAGAACACTGCCACAAGAGGAAAGCAAAAGGTGGAAAACATCCTAATTTGATTTTTTGTTTTGAGTCATAGGTGGATAAGTAGTTGTTTATTAATCTCAGTTACAGTGTGTTGTTGAGTACTTGCAGTGCTTAGAAATCATTAAGAAATCACTTTCTCTGTCATATGTTCAGCTAACTAGCTAAATGGCTTTGACAATGTACGTTACATTTTTGCAAGTGGACTCCATAGAAACTTTTATCTTTCTTTAAAATTTATCTTATTATTGTGTTGGTTTGAAGAACCATAATTTAACACAACAAAGATATAGACATTTCTCAATAAATTCTGTGTAAAACGTGATACCTGTTTTGTACAGAGCCTAATCCTGTGAACATTTCTAAAATTACTGTTGTGCTGCTCTTGTCTGGGAAAGTGTTAATTCTCTTCACAGCAGCTAGTGTGGAGCTGCGTTTTGGATTTGTGCTGAAAACAGAGTAGATAACTCAAGGCAGTTTCCATTACTGCTGAGCAGCGCTCACACAGAGCCATGGCCTCTTCTGCTTCTCTCACCACCCCACCAGTACGTGGGCTGGGGGTACACAAGGAGTTGGGACACAGCCAGGACAGCTGACCTCAACTGACCCCAGGGATATCCCAGACCATCTGGCATCATGCTCAGCCTATAAACCTGGGGAAGAAGGAGGAAGGAGGGACAGAGTTCAGAGTGATGGCCTTTGTCTTCCCAAGTAACCATTCCACATGATGAAGCCCTGCTTACTAGGAGATGGCAGAGCAACTGCCTGCCCATGGGAAGTAGTGAATGAACTCCTTGTTTTGCTTTGCTTACATGCACAGATTTTGCTTTACCTATTGAACTGTCTTTATCTCAGCTCATGAGTTTTCTCACTTTAACACTCATGATTGTCTCCTCCATCCCATCATGGGGGTGTGATGTGTGAGTGAGTGGCTGTTTGGGACTTCGTTGTTGTCTGTGGTGAAACTATGACAAGTGTATGCAGCTGCGAAAGGTCACATTTCAGAGTGCTGAATACTATGCTGAGCAGCAGTCAGGAATGTTCCAGCTTCTTGGATCTCTCCTCTGTCATATGAGAAAAATACACCATTTCTCAAAAAAAAATATAAATACTTTTAATTCCTCTGGATTGCAATGTCATACTAATAATAGCTTTTTCCTCTTCTTTCACACAGTGTTCCTACATAATTATGTCATCACAAAAACAAGTTCTCTTGATTTAAAAATCTCTTCCTTCTCAAAGTCCCAGGGCCAAATAAAGAAATGCTTTTTTAAACTTTTAGATTTCAGTAACATGTGAGTATCAGCATAAAACATAATGACTAAGTATATGTTGTAAACTATTTGGCCACTATATGGATGTATTATGACAGACACTGTGGTACCTTATAAATCATTTTCTTTGCATAGCCCTGATTTTCCAGGAATCAACAATCTTGTTCATCTTCTCATCCTGGCTTTGCTCAGATTATCAGAACTGGTGTGGTGCTTTTAGAGATAACTAGAAAATGTCGTCTTGTTGACTTTTAAGTTCATTAGTTAAGGTTTTAATAGTTGTCAGTTTTAATCCTGCAGGCTACTCTTGTGTGTTGATTGGCTTAGTTTAAGTACTTAAGATCCATCACTCCACCATCCATTTTAATGGATGGAGACACCAGCAGCAAGAAATATGCATAAGGCATGTCTTGTATTCAGTTCTTTATACAGAGCAATGTCTTGCAGGACAAGTCTTTGTCTTCCATATAATATTCATCAAGTTAAATATACAGCTTTTGAAAAAAAAAATGGAATCCTTTCTTAAAGGAATAACTTAAAGTTTTAAAAGGTGATAGTTGCTAAGAACTTACCAAAAAAGGCCTATTTCAGATGTTTCTAAGTTGTGGGTAGATCTTCAGATTACTGAACACCAAGAAAATCCAGCTATTAAGCCAGCAATGGGGGAAAAAATACACTACAAAAAAAAAAAAAAAAATCAACACTTATTCAAATCTACACTGCTTTTTACAATTTTTCCAGATTTTTTTCTTCTGCTAAAAATGTGGAGAAATTATTTTATTTTTAATGAGTGCTTTGATGGAAACAGCGTGAATGCAGAAATCTTTTCAATGTTGATTTAAATCTTCAGGTTTACCAGTAGTTTTAAAAGAGTTTAGAGGAGCCCAGAGATGGTTCCAGCACTAATCTAGAGCTGTGTCTCACTTCCTGTCTTTGAAATATCTATTTATGCAATCAGTTTTTCGAAAGTACTTCGTATTGCTCATAGCTAGCTATGCTGGTGGTAGGCGCATTTCAATTAGTAGTGCATGTAATTAGAAGAACACACAGCGCTATTTCCTGTTGATTGCACTGCCTTGGAGATACAGTCTAAATGGTGACATTGAACACACAACTCTGGAAGGATTGTCCCAGTTTTTGCTGTCAGATTTTCTGTTCCCTGGTTCACATGAGCAACTTGCTTGCAGCTAAAGACATTTCTGCTGCAGAGAAGAGGAATACGCTATCACAACTGGCAGGAGCAAACAGTACAATGTGCACAGCTGAACATACGTAGCATCCTGAATTGCCAGAAATACCTGAAGGCAAGTACTGCTACTGCAGACACTGCCTGTTTAGGTATGAAAGCAGATTACCCTACTCTTTTTACTTCTCCTGCTTGGAAAGTCAATGAATTAGCAAATATAAAGAATTTTACCTCTAAGATGATTTTTCCCCTTACCAGTTGTCATATCAGCACATGAGGAAATAGTAAAAACCCATAAAGAAAAAATGCTCATTACACACTTAGTGTCCTTTTATTAAAGAGAGTTAAGAATAAAATAGCAATCTAAGTCATTAGCAGCAAGAATGGAAGACAAAAGTGGTTGCTCTTTTCTTTCCCTAGTTAACTGCTGGGAGGTAACATGTATGACTGTAGGTATACACCCTAAAGTCAGATGATTGGATAATGGATATGAAGTCATTGTTTTGACAATAGTGGGACTGTGGTGATTGGTGATAGATGACTGTATGTATGGCCAATAAATCATGACGACAGGGAACACTACCAGCCTTTGCAGTGCTCTGTAAATGAACTATTGGATGTGAATTCCATGCTAGTGGAAGCCTTAGAGCTATAAAGGACCATGTCTGTACTAAGTTCAGGTCTTCTGGAAATGTAAGAATGGACAAGAAGCCATAATGCTAAGAACTGAGGGATGTGTTAGTCAGTTCACCAAGGCTGTTGTAGCAGAAGCATTAGGAAAGCGAACTGTAAAGATGTTCTTAACCACCATAACATACTGCCAGTAGTTATTAATGTACTTGCAAGTATTGCTAAACTGGTGATGGTAACTGTGGCAAATTAAGGAAAAGATGATACTTCAATGATACCAGGAAAAACATAGGAATATTTTTCTCATTTTAAAAGGAAAGTAAGTGGGGAACAAAAGTGCATAAAAATTGGGGCTTTTATGAAAGAATATTCATAGTAAGTATTCTTGACAATATAGTAAATACACATAAAGCTTCAGTGAATTAAGGCATTTTATGTATTTCTTTCCTGTAGGCTTTTCTAGAATTTTTTTCTAGAATTTTTTTTTTAGTTACTGAGTTCTCCCAGTTGACCTTCAGTCTAGTAAAAATTACTGCTCAAATCTGCTTTGCAGAAGTAAACATAAATACTTAAGGAGGATTTGTCAGACATCAATTCATCTTCATGACTATGCATACACAGAGTTATGAAGAAGTGTTTGACACAAAGAGCAGTGGAGACTGTTGTGCACGTACAAGTGCCTTTGGTCATCTGTGTTAAGTAATGGAAGAGCTGGACTCAGATGTTGAACAGAAAAAAAATTATCAAAACCCCTCCACAGGCAGTCTTTCTACAGTATTTAATTTATTTTAGCAAAACTCAGAGGTTTTTTGTTGGGGCTTTTTTTGTGGATGGAGTATTTTTTGCAGGGAAAGGAAGGCAGATCTTCAACAGCGAACAATCTCCATTTGAAATTAGGATGGTGCAACAAAGAGAAAAGGAGAAAACAAGAAGGAATGCATATTTTCCTTCAAACCTTACTGGAAAAACTGTGGATCTTAGGAATTATAAAGGACTTTGTCAGAGCTATTACAAGTTAAGCATCGGAAGAAGTAGCATATTGTAAAAAGGATAAACAATTGAAAATGTATGCAGAGAAATAGGAGTAGTGGTCTGTGCGAGATGTGATCGGTCAAAGTGGTTGCACCAAGATGACATAAAAGAAGAGTAAATTCAAAGCAAAGAATATCTTCACAGACTTTCAAAGATTGTAAGTAAATTCATGCCAACCGCAGCAATCACAGATAAATATAGGAATCAGGTGCCTGGCACTTTGTTAATAGAGAATTCCTCTGTCTTGAACAACAGCCTTCTCTGACAGCAATGCCCTGTAGATGGAGATGATGTTGATCTTAGACGATACAACATTATCTCAGTTCCTTTTGTAAGAGAGACATGGAGTTTTAAACTATATTTCAATTTGGAAAATCAAATCTGACAAGTAGAAGACTGTAATACAACCTTGAACTTAGAAAAAAAAGGTCTGGAAAGCTTTATATCTAAAATTTTAGTTTTTCTGAACCACAGGAATAATTGTATTTATACACTAGGTGGCAAGTTGTGAAGGGTTTTAATGATTTTGCAGATGAACTGTGATGTCCTAAACTTGGTTTTAGTGTTTTCGCTCATGTTTTTTTCTTGTCTTTAGCCTCTCTGGGCAGGAACTGTAATAGATTCTGCTTGCACTCATTTTGTGGCCACAAAAGAGTGAGTCTTTTAAAGCTCTTTTTCAATTACAAAACTGGTGCTCGATATTCTGATCAAATGAGAATTTTAGCACTATTTATCATCGTGTAGGTGATCTAGTAGTATATTTTTTGAATGTCACTTGTGTGACATTCATTATGTGACGTTCCTAGTTACTGTTCTGTAATTTCGCATCTTGGTTGATTTAATTCTTGGATTCTGTATTTTCAGCAACCTGGGTAGATTTGTGTCATGGTGTAAACCCCGCCAGCAACAAAGCACCATGTAGCCAGTTACTCACTCCTCCCCACCAGTGCTGGAGAGGAGAAAAGTTAACAAAGATGTCGTGGGTCAAGACAAGGAGAAGGCGGGATCACTCATGTATTATGGTCCCAGGCAAAACAAACACAACCCGGGGAAAAACTGGTTTGATCTGTTGAGAATCAAAAAAACAAAAACAAAAACAAAAAACCAAACAAACACCCAGGAGTAGGATGATGAGAAATGCAATCAGATGTAAAAAGCAACCTTCCTCATCCCTCTCCTCTTCATGCACTCAGCTTTGCTTCTGATTTCTTTACATCCTGACCACTCAGCAGCACAGACAGACGGGGAATGGGGATTGTGGTTGGTTCATCACATGTTGTCTCAATTGTTTCTTTCTCCTGGGAGGAGAAGATCCTCACACTCTTCCCCTACTTCAGCAGGAGGTTCCTCCCATGTGAGACTGCCTTCCATTAACCTCTCAGAGTGGCTCCTTTTCATGGACTGCAGCTCTTCACAAGCTTCACAGGTCCCTTCAGAAATGGACCACTCCATCACAGGCTTCCCATAGAGTCACAGCCTTCTTTGTGAGCTGCTACCTACTCTGGCATGATGTCATCCACAAGCTGCGGGTAGAATTCGGGGCCATAGGTTGGTTGCAGGCCAACAGCCAGCATCTCACCATGGGGTGCAGGGGGTTCTCTGTTCCTGCACACCTCCTCGGCTTCCTCACTGACCTTGGTGTCTGCATGGTTATTTCCCTTCCCATCTCCTCCCATCACACTTCCCTCTTCTGCTGCAGAATTCTTTTTTTTTTAAATAGTTATTACAATGCTATCCGTTTGTTCGGGCTTTGGCCACAGATGAGTCTAACTCGGAATCAAGGTAACTTTGAGCAGCTTCTTATGGGGACCACTGCCTTAGTCCCTCCCCATCTACCAAAAAAACCCCCAAAAAACTGCCATGCAAGCCCCCACAAAATTTGTAATCTATGTCTTCATTACTATGGGCTATTCACAAACCATTATTTTAGTTCTCTGCTACAATTTAGTGCTGCTACATTTGAGCACTTTCTATTTAACATGAATATGAAAGTCCCAAAAGTGCTACTCACGTCTGTTTTTCTCCATCTAAAAATTATGCATCGCTTCCATGCATTGAAACACTGAAGTAAAAGTCATGCTGTAATTTATATTTTACATTAAGTTTAATTCCTCTAAGTATCATAAGCTTAACAGAATTTTTTTAATCCATGTATTCCTGATATGCTTATCTAAGTTTGCATGAGAGAGAAGCTTCCTAGAGCATCATGCAATTTGCAATAACTATGTCTTCTGAAAATCGCAGTAAGCAGCCTGTAATTCTTTAAAATATGCCATGCCATCATTTATAAATAAAATCCAGGATTGTGTTTAGGCTGTGTATATTGTGCTTTGTGAGAGGTATTTAGGGTAGACATGAGTTTATTCACATGTATGCATTTCAAAAATTGCCTACATTCAAAGGATACATGAGCCAATATCTTTAAACTATGTACATTTACTACTAAGAATTTGTCAATAAAGATCTGTTTAGGAATGATGAAGTTAGGTATTCCGTATTCCTTTGTACTTTGAAAACTGTCACAAATATCCTACTATCAAAAACAAAGGACGAGAGGAGACTCTACTTTAGGCACTCCCTAATAAAACTCATGATTCACAGTGCCAGGTGTTTTACAGAAGTATGGATTCTTTACTTTTCTTTTTTTTTTTTTTTGAGTCACACTTTTTTCCTTTCTCTTCCTCACAGTTGAGTTCGTCTATAACTCTGAAGGGTCTAGGTCCATCACCAAATCTCTCCAGCTAAGACAGGAGGTGTAACTCCTACATAGAGTTAGAATCATAGAATCTTTTTGATTGGAAAAGATCTGTAAAATCAAGTCCATCTGTAAACCTAACACTGCCAAGTCCTATTAAACTGTGTCTCTAAATGTCAGATCTTCAGGTCTTTTAAATACCTCCAGTGATGATGAATCCACTACCTCCCTGGGCAACCTGTTCCAATGCTTGACAGCACTTTCAGTGATGACAGTTTTCCTTAAAACTCCCCTGGTGCAACTTGAGGCTGTTTCCTCTTGTCCTATTACCTCACTACAACCTCCTTTCACATACTTATAGAGGACATGAAGGTCTCCCCTGAGCCTCTTTTTCTCTAGGCTGAAAAACCTCAGTTTCCTCGGCCACTCCTCATAAGACTTGTTCTCCAGACCCTTCATTAGCTTAGTTGTCTATCTCTGGACACACTCCAGCACCTCAACGTCCTTATTGTAGTGAGGGGCCCAGAACTAGACATAGTACTCAAGGTGCAGCCTCACCAGCGCTTAGTACATGGGTACAATTGCTTCCTTGGTCCTACTGGTCACATTATTTCTGATTCAAGCCGGGGTGCCGTTGGCCTTATTGGCCACCTGGGCACACTGCTGGCTCCTGTTCAGCTGACTGTTGACCAAAACCCCGAGGTCCTTTTCCTCCAGGCAGCTTTCCAGCCATACATCCCAAAAACTGCATGAGGTTATGGTGGCTCAAGTGCAGGACCCAGAATTTGGCCATGATAAAATTGAGCTGGACTCAACCCATCAATCCAGTCTGTCCAGATTTCTCTGTAGAGCCTTCCAGCCGTGCAGCAGATCAACACTCCCACCCAGCTTGGTGTCATCTGTGGAGTTGGTGCTAGACAGGATTGAGAGACATTTTGTTAATAGAAATATGGCAACAGAAGAACAGCAGGTTAGTTGGTTCCATCCCTGATTCTGGACTCAAAACAGAAAAGTTTGAATACATACTTGAAAGAAAGACCAGGTCTTATTTCCTGCCCAAAATTGCTTCAGCAAATGTGGATTTTTTTCTTAAAATATTGGATATTCTGGAAATACAAAAAAAATTACCATAACTGGATACAAAAGGAGTATACTTTTTTTTTTTTGTCAAACCCTTAAAAAAAAACCAAAACAAATTCTGAGCAGTTTTGTCCATCTGCTAAAATTCAGCCCAAGGCAGATTCCTGGCACAGGAAAATATAAAATTTTAAATCTCTGCATTTGTGCAGCTGACAAAATTTATGCCCCCTTTTTTTCCCAGCAATTCAAATGGATTTCACTCTTGGACAATCTTATTAAGAAAGGAGGTGTTAGTCCCACCTACAACGTGATTATGTTGTCACTATTGTTTTCTGATAATATGCCAGCAGCATTTTTCTCTCTAGGGAGACAAAAAGTAAGAAAGAAAGAACATGGAAACACTACTGAATTAGACCTTCACTTTTATTTGCTCAGCCACCTGCCGTTTCAGATCTAGGTAAGGAATATGCCTGCCATGCAGCTAACAGAAAAGCACAGAGATTGTCAAGCTATTGGCACAGCTGAGCTTGTTTATATGAAGCCATCTAGTAGACAGTATAAAGTCTTTAGTGAGTGAACGTATTCAGGTGAGAAATAAGAGCTGATTAGCTTCTGCGAAAACATTTATAGACCTATTCCGTTGCCTCTGCTGTTTTAAATCTGTTTTTCTGCAGCCCTGTACTGAACCGCAGCCATACTTTTAAAAGCAATATTTTACTTGAGATAAAATTAAGTAACTTGTTCAATTTCCCAGATGTATTTAGTTTAAAATAGCTTATATTTCTTGCATTCTGTCTTCAAGTATTTGAGTACTATAAGCTTTACTGTATTTGTATTTCATATACCGTAAATATCTAAGCTGCTCAGGAAGAAAAGGTAATATTTCTTACAGTAACCGTGCTTTCTTTTTCATGTTTCTTGGTTTCTAAGTCACTGAACAGTTTACCGATATACTAATCAACTTTACTTTATAGTCATGCTCTTTCATTAACACAGAGACAGATTGTCTTTTCCTCAGCGCTGCTGCCCACTCCAAGCAGATGACTAAAGAACCATAGAGAGCATATGCTCAGCTATGCCAGTGAATGCTACACAAGCACTTTTTCTACTGCTGTGAAATGTGGCTTTTAACCATCTCTCCATTTTTCTCAATACACTCAAAGGCTTATTCAGTTGCTAATGCTGTTTGAGTCATGGAATATCTTTGCCTACCACAAGGAAGTAAGAGGAGGAAAAACATGGAACATATACTTTTAGAAGGAGACTGTAAGAGACAATACAAATAGCAATGGTGGGATTTTAGCAATACCTATAGGACGGTGGGAAAAAATCTTTCATGGGAAAGAAAACATTCATTAAAATTCTTTTGTGACTTTTAGAGTTCAAATGTCAAATACAAAGCTTGAATTTTAATCTACAGAGCCATCTAACAGGTCAGAACTTCTACTGTTAATCATACTGTTATATCTTACATAATGTTGTCTTTAAAACATTGAGTCTTTAAAAAATGTAGGTCCATTCATTTTGCACAAAAAGACTTGGATTCTTACTCTTAAAGTGAGTCATCTGTGCTGCTTTTATTTTGAAATATGATACTAGTTTGAGACTACCTATACAGAAATGATGAGTGAACAGCAAGTATCTCAGAAAACAGTAGAAATTCAGTCTTTTCACTTGTAAATATGGATAAATGGGCTATTCATTACCTTAATAGTTAAGGTTTAATGTTATTAATATAGAAGTCACGCAGGTTCTGTTCTGTAAGCACAGAGTGTTAACATTACACAGTATGAGTTGTGAGATTCAATGACTGCTGGAAACAAGGCAAGGACTTTGATTGGAAAGGTTAGAGCAGGTTTCGCTGTCATGTAATGAAGGAAAACAGTCTGGCAACACTTTTAACTATCTTTAAGAGTCCTGTTATTATAGGAATTCATATATTTCTGCTGTTTAAGTGGGATCCCGTTTGTTTTAGTTCTGTAGGACAGACAACATTTAAGTCCTACATATATGCTAATCGTTCCTAAGCAAACCTGTACGCTTCCCTGATCCCAAGTGTCAAACAGGATAAACACATCAGAAAGTAAGTCACCTTTGTGCATTGTTATGGGCATCAAACAAACTGTTTGACCAGTGACTTTTATGGCAGTGCTTTTCATACTGTAAATGTTATTTGAGAACATGCTCATTGAGACTAAAAGTACTCATCTTTTGAGAAATTATAAAAGAAAATGCAGTCATGCAGGTTGCCTCACTTTCAGTCATAAAGCATTCTGTGAAAAAAAGAATCTCATACTGCACAATATTATTTATCTTGCTTATGCAAGATAATCAATTAAAACCTCGGAGGTTACTGTCTGTCGTCATACTTCTAAAGATACTATACTGGCGTCTAGCAAGACCATGTAACACTGCAGAGCTTGCAGGATTATTTCTGTAACTTTTAGGAATAAGCAGTAAAGCCAATTTTAGCCATGTTATTCTAAGCAAAGTTTACAACCTAATAAATTATTAAAGCCTAATCTATCTGCACTGATGAGCAGTTCTCTGAAAATTTTAGGTAACCATCCCATTCTTCATTTTGCATACCAAATCTACTTTGTCAATTAAGCTCATATAATCTATTTGATTTTATAGAGGACACACACAGGGTCAGGTTTTGATATAAACCTCAGTAACCTGGGAAACTGAGATCCCAATACTAATCTTAGAGTGCTGCATCCATCTTTGTTTTGTTTTAGGCTTTTGAGTACATGATTTCCTCTACAGAATTAATCTTTTGATTATACCCAAACGTGACAACTTAAGAGTTTCTCTTGAACAATGGAAGGTGAACCAAAGCAAAATAATTATCTGGAACTCTTTTTCAGTAAGTTAGAGACAAATCAGGTCATGTTGAAATCTAATCAGGGTATCCGATGCCAGTTAGTCCTTTCTGATTGTTCAGAAGATTCATGTAATCATTCCTGCTCCTCAAACTGTTTTTTCTAAACATACAAGGGTAGACGATGAATATAAAAATTTCCCATGCTCTGTAGAACTACTTTCCACTCCAAGAATCACAGAATCACAGAATCGCAGGGGCTGGAAGAGACCTTGAAAGGTCGTCTAGTCCACTCTCCCCCGAGTTTAGTTTCAGTTTCATTTCAGATCAGTAGTCCTTTGCCATCATAGTGACTATCTTTACATACTCTGATGCCCATTTGTGGACAGTCTTCTGCCTTCATTTTCCTTCTAAACTTTCCTTCAAAGTGTATTAAATTTCAATTTTAATAGGAACTAAAATTCAAAACATTCTTTTCAGAGGACCAATAGCATATTTGAAAAAGTGGGTTGCACATTCCCTTTGCTGTTCTGGATTACCGATATAGCTTACATATTCAGTCTCACATAACTTTACAAAAGGCAGCTAATAAGCTGACAAAGCTGTTGATACCATTGTTGATTAATGAATTCAGTGTTGAGATTTTTAATTTTCACTTTTTTCAACTAACTCAGCACACCCTACTGGCTAATCTGAAAGCTGCATGAAATTACATACTGTAAAGTGGGATTTTAGGGTTGTACTAAATACACCACAAAAAAATACAAATCCAGAGGATTCTCCTTCAGTACTTGTAATACAAAACATGCAATATTTAGTCATAAATGTAAATATATGTATAGATTTGAAATTACTCTACAGAAATTACAATTTCAATAGAAATGGCAGAAAAAGCTCTGAGGCTTTTGCCTTACTTAAATTTTACAAATTATGAGGTCAAATTAAAATGGATGCTAAATTTGATATGCTGAAATTTATATTTAAAAGGTGAGGGTGAAAATCTTTGAGCTAATACTCTTGCATGCAGATTTAATTCAATCTAGGCAGAACAGCACCGCCAAAAATTATCTCAAGAAGTATTGCAGCCTTTGAGTTTCAGTCTTTACTAAAACAAAAAGCTTTTTGTTTGGTTGGTTGGTTGGTGGGAGGTTTTTTTTGTTTGTTTTACAGGAGATAATTTAAATGTCATTGAATTTTTTGAGTTTTGGTTAATGATAACATCTGCATGATGCAGTTGCAGTAGCATCACTAGGTCTTCTTTTTAATATTGCCACACGGAAGTTTCCTGCAGTAACAAAGAAAGACTATAACTTTCTCTCCTACCTGAGTAAAATTATGCCAAAAATGAAGAAACATCCCTAAAATCTTTCTTCTGTTGTATTTGGTAAATCTCAAGTCACAGCTAAGCATGTGCTTTGTCCTTACATCAGTGATAGAAGAATATGTATGATTGTTATAAAACAGTAAAGGGCTCACAGTACAGTGAAATGGCTATTTCGTATGTTCCACAAACTTTCTCTTCAACGTAATAAAACTGGAAGTAGCTGAGGGCATTGGCTTGAGAATGAACTCTGAAAGGGATTGACCAGGCTGTGTGGCTTGATATTCTCATAGACTGAATAAATCGTTCAGGCCTCTCTTGCAAAGCATTTCCTTGAGGATAAATGGAAGCTGATGTGCCAGCTGGCATCAAGTTTTTAACATGAATAAAGCACTACCTGGTATTCTTTAACATCCTGTAGTCTGTTTTATCATCTGCTAGCAAATGTTTCAAATTAGTGTGCCACATTCTATAGAGAGCTGAGACAAATTCTCTCAAACATGGCATATCAGGCTAAATAATGTAACATATTTTTGGACAAAATCAATAGATCAGAGTCAATTGGGTTTGTGTCTTATAAATCCAAAGAAAAAAACAAAAAAAAAATTATAAATCAATTCACCACCAGAAATCTGTGAGAAAAGTCCATGACGTAACAGTAATTATTCATTTACTCACTTTGTGCTCTCTTGCCAGTATTTCCTATTTGAAGATTTCTTTCTTACTTAGCCGTCTGCAGGACTTCTTACTGGTAGTTTTCAAAGCCTTTTCAGCATAATCATTTTCTAAATCATAAGCAAAACATAAAATTCACAGGAAGTGAATGTCAGCACCTTTCTAAAATCTAAGTACAGAAAATAATGATTTGTAGACATACTATTTTTTTCAGTAAAACACGCACTCTACTTATGTCAAAAGGTTTTTAATATTGATCATATAGTTACCAAAAATATTTTTGAAACATAATAAAATTGCAGCATCATGTACATTCCACTACAAATTTCTCTGCAGAATGGATTGAATTCAACAGTGTAGCAGTGCACAAAAAAAAAAAAAAAAAAGGTTTTCTCCCAAATGAAATAATCTCTTCCTGCATCATTCCTCCAATTAAGGTTTTGTTCTCAGAACTACCTCACAGAAGGCAACTCCACCCTGTGATGAGATCTTCAATGGTGAATTCTATGCAGATCTTGCAGTACTGTCAAGAGAGCTTTTTGTATTTCCTAGATATTAAATTAATTGAGTTTTAAAAATCCACAGGCAAGCTAGTAATAAAATAGTTGAAGATATGGAGATTAAATGAATTAAAAGAAATGCTTTAGCTTCCACCCTTTACCTGCTTCACTTCAATGGAAAATTGGGCAGATCTTCTTGGAAGTAAGATACTAGAAGGTCAGTGGATGAAATAAAGCACTAATTCTGTGAATAATAGTTGAATAGATTTTTTGGTTTGTTTGTTGTTTTTTTTTTTTAGTCCCTCAGGAATGACAGCCCTAATCATTGACCTCCTGCTTCCTTCTTTCTGTCTTTATAAAAATTTGAGTTCTTTCTTTGGAAAATAGGTGCTGCTATCCTGCTTTTCAGGCAGATTGCAGAGCTTAAAGGGTTTGAAACCTCATCAGGTTGAGAAAATACATTTACTTGGGTCTCATTTTATTATAAAAAAAAAAATGGACAGCATCACATCTGGCAATCAGACATGTTTAGAAAAGACATTGGTTGACAAAATTTGATTGTTTTTCAAGAATTAATATAGCCTGTGAAACACTTGATTTGAGAATAATTCCAGATGAACTTGTGAAATCTATTTGATATTTCCACATCTGTAAAAGAAAACTAAAACCAAACAAACAGAAAGACAACCAAACTAAGTAAAGGGGTTTATTTTATTATATAGCTCTGTGTTTTGTTTGATATCATAGCAAGAGTATTTTTTGCCAAGAATGCAACAGATCTTTGAGGTGATTCTTCAGGTTCAATGCTTCAACACAGAATGTCAAGAGAACACAAGAGATAAGGTAGAGACAAATTTCAGAGGGAGAAAGCTTTTCCAGAGTATTTCCAAGTGTTGGAGTATAGTAAAGCAGCAAGTCTTTGAATTTCTAATGTGATTAGTTAAAATTATGAGACTAAAAAATATTTAATGTGATTAAGTTAAAATTATGAGACTAAAAAATAATCATCAAGTTCTAAGGTAAAGCCCTGAAAGATTTTTCTTTATTTGTTTCCCAGGTTCACCTAGAAATCAAAATGGAAATTAAAAAAGAAATTCCATAAAATGCTTCAGAATTATATTTTGGTTTATTTCTTTGTGAACTTTCTTTGTGAAATTAATCTGTAATTCTAGCTCTAGCTTGTAGAAGGACAACAGAACTTTAAAGTATTTTTCTAGAACTAAATACAGTTTGTTTTAAGCTCAGCTTGAAATGTGAGAATATATGTCAAGAAAGAAAACATGTCTTTCTAAAAATTTTCTGCGAACTTTAACTTCACTTAAGCTGTTGTCCAGCCTTGTTTTGTTTATGAAGCAAAAAGTTAATAAGAATTGGCATGTTGAAAGAGAATTGCACATTCTTATTTGTAGCTTCCCCTTACTCCCATACATTAGTGTATAATTCAGGTCTTGGGCACTACCATCAGTTCAGGATTTAACTCTAAATTACTATGTGGTCGTAGCTTCTCCTGTTCAAGTTGCTGTCCTTACTGAAAAGAGTAAATTAAGTCAGTGTAACTGCTTTATCTTATTCAAGGGAAAACAAAATCTGGTTGCAATTTTAGTATGACACATTTTTTCCATTCTTATCCATAATTCATTTGTGCAAGTGGGCTTTTTTACATTTTAATAAACAATATGAAAGACAAAGCTGTTCTCATGATATTTACAGAACAACAAAGACCTGTTGAAATTACTACAGTAGCCCTTTCTTGTTATATGTTTAGACTAATTTTGCTGATTAAGATGTTTAGTCATCCAGTAAACATTGATTATTTAATATTACAGTAGCATTGTTCTTTTATTCTCTAGAAAACCAAAGTACAAAGAAAAATATTTTATCAGGATAGTGTTTGAATTGGTGATTTATTTTTTTAATTGTTTTTTACATTTCACAATGGCAAGGTCTGTAGTTCCCAGAAATTCTTTCTCATCTGAAAAGTGATGTTCATACAAAACAAGAGCAAGAGGAGAGAACAGCTACCATATTGTAGAGATAAGCCTATGCAGAATCCAAATAATTGAATCTTTCTTTCCAACAGATGCTGCAAACAAATTTCAAAAAGCAACTTATTTACTAACGTTTTCAGTAGTGGCTGTTCAAAGGCTTTTTGTAGAAATGTTGACCACTATATCTCAGTTTTTACACTTGTAATATCAGAATCTTTTTTAGTTATACTGCATCTAATTTACCGTTTTCAACGAAACCGAGTAACTGAAAACAAACAGGTAGCAAGCACAGTTCTAGAGCGTGCTAAATAATGAATGCATAGTACCTCTGCTGCCTCCCAGTGGTTAGGGATAGAATTGTCCCAATTATAAACATTAACATGAAGCTATACTTTCAAAAAAAAAGGCTAACAAATTTGAACTTAATGATATTAAAAGCCCACTGTTTTTACATTTATTGTAATTGATTAGACTTGAAGAAATGTGGATGATAATTCTTCTTTATTCCAAAATATAATGGTACAAATTAAATGTTTCTATCTGTTAAAAAGACCAGAAATGCAAACAACTAAAGGCAACTTATCTACTGTCCTTTGGTTAACAAAGATTGCCTGCAAATTTAGCACTGATATTTTGCACTTTGTCTCAGATCCTCGAACGCACTTGAGCTTGTACTGAAATCACTGTGAGTTCCATGCCTGAATGAGTCTGGGATCTTCAAAGCAGTTACAAGTATTGAATGTCTCTATTGAATGTCTGGAATCTGCTTGAACGTCCAACTCTCTTCTGAGCTTCTCATAAATTACAAGGAGGTATTCAGAGTCATGTGTAGGACTGAGATCTTTACCAACGTGTGTTTGCCATTTACTTTGTCACAGTGCAAACTAAATATTCAAATGAAGAAAGCAAACATTATGGTAATTTATAAATAAATGGAAATGCCTGTCTTTAATGTGAACTTATTTTCTAATCATACAGTTTCGAAAGCATCCAGAATAATGTTTTCATTATGATGTTGAAACTTAGATGTTCAGCAGTCTTGAAATGCAATTGCTAGATTCTCAAAAAGATTTCCAAGCATCAAGGAAATGCCTAGTGGGAGCATATGATATTGCATAAACAAGTCTCTCTCACATAGCTGTTTATTTTAGCACAGGAATAATGCATTAATTGTTACAATGGATAAAGAAAATTCCACTGCTTTTGCTGTAGATTTCCTGAATACTAAACATACAGGCTTTAGCTTCATTGAAATGATTCTTTGAAACACAATGATAATTTACTTGCATGGTGCAATACTTCAAATGCCATGCTTCCTTCCTAATGTCCCTTTAATTTCCACCTTTGGCTTGAATAGTTACTGTCTGATAACTTTCAGCGTGGCTTTGGGTTGAGGTTTGGCGATATATAGGTAAGTTTAAATAAGTTCTGTTTGAGTCCAGCTTTTTCTCTTTTTTCCTTCTTTGTTTATTCCTTTTTTGTTGTTGTTGTTTTTTTGGTTTTTTGTCCAGAAAGCTGCAGATCCATTTCAGATTAGGAGATACAGATACCTTGAGTTTGGTGCTTTTATTACAGTAGGAAAATCGAGCTTAGTTTTTCAGGCTAAATGAACTGCAAGACTACATTCCAACAATTTAATAAAAAATAGTTCCAGTTATTTGTGCTTGTGTTGACACAACGTTTGCACTAATTATGATCATGATGAGTCTCTGCCTGGTATTCCAAAAGCTGACATAAGAAGCACAACATTACATAAATGAAGAAAAAAATAGTATTTTCTGATTTTTTTCAGGCCCACATTGTAGTCTTGAAAACAATGGGTGAATCTGTAGATATGCTTAACTACTAAAATCTTTCTCTTATCCAAATTTCCATGGGGAAAATCTTGTTTGCCTTCTGTGCTTGGAAAGTATTGTGCACACTTAACACATTATTAATAAACATTAAAAAAAAATCTTGAAACGTTTGCTGGAATAGCACCTGACAACTTTGCATTTTGCAATATGAGGATAAAAACATACTTAAATCATAAAAATTATTATGATAGACTACAATAATGAACAAATTAAGGTCTAGAGCATTGAACCTTAGAACTGAGGCAAATGTTTAATTGTTTGTATAATAGCTGTATAGAACTTCACCGAGTCAAGCACATACTATTAGTGAACTCACAAAAACACAAATTAACTTAAGGAAAAACAAACCAACACACAGACTTTTTATTGCATATGAATAGAATGCTAGTGTCACAGAAATTAATATTCTTTGTGAGAAGATGTTAATCAGATGGTAACATCTCTAGCAATTATTTGCTTGGATACCCTACTCTGCTAGTACAATCTTCATCCACTCTTGCTGTTCTTATCATTTAAACCAACTGCCCTAAAGTAATGCACTAAGGAAATTGATTACCATCACTTTCATGCTTATTCTTTCTTTTTTTTTTTTTCCCAAGAGAGAAGTGCATGCAGTTAGAAAATGTTTTCTATGTTTTTCTGTACTACTCATGTACATAAACAGATATATCCTGATACTAATCTTTATGTCAGTTCATCTGACATAAACCCAGATTACAGGAACACATTTTGCAGTTGAAGCAGGTAATGGTGAGGTTTGTGGCAGTTCATAGGTCCTATAGTCACCTCCTTCATAACCATAGGCAAATCTCTGGGAGTATCTTATCTTCACAAAAGGAAAGCTCTGCCTTTATTTCTAGCACATCACTGTTCAAATCAGGGAAATACTACAAAACTCAAAGCTGTGAATATTTCATTTCCAAATGAAGATATTCAATAAAACATAAGAATTATTTTTGGATTCTAGATTGTGAGGTTTTAATTCAAATGTCTATAGATTGATTTTTAAATCTGTATTAAAACCCACACAAGGGTGCTGAGGAAGCTGGCAGAAGTGCTTGCCAAGCCACTTTCTACCATCTACCAGCAATCCTGGCTCACTGGAGAAGTCCCAGTGGATGAGAGGTTAGAAACCATGACACTTACCTACAAGACAGGCCTAAAGGAGTATCCTGGGAACTACAGGCCTGTCAGCCTGACCTCGGTGCCAGGAAAAGTTATGGAGCAGATCATCCCAAGCACAAGCACATATAGGACAATCAAGGATTCATGCCCAGCCAAAATAGTTTTAGGAAAGACACGTCCTGCCTCACTAATCTCTGTTTATGACAAGATGACCCACTGAGTGGATGAGGGAAAGGCTGTGGATGTAGTCTACTTGGACTTTAGTAAAGCCTGTGACACTATTTCCCAAAGCATCCTCCTGGAGAAACTGGCTGCCGATGGCTTGGAAGGTGGTATTCTGTGTTGGATGGAAAACTGGCTGGAAGGTCAGGTCCAGAGAGTGGCGGAGAATGGAGTTAAAGCCAGCTGGCAGATGTTCACCAGTGGTGTTCCCCAGGGCTCAGTGCTGGGACCAGCTCTGTTTAACATCTTTATCAATAACCTGGATGAAGGCATTGAGTGAACCCTCAGCAAATTTTCAGAGGAGATCAAGTTGAGTGAGAGTATTGATCTGCTTGAGAGCAGGAAGGCTCTTCAGAGGGACCTGGACAAGCTGGAGCAATGGGCCAAGACCAATCACATGTGGTTCAACAAGTGCTGGGACTTGCACAACAACCCCATACAACACTACAGGCTGGGAGTAGAGTGGCTGGAAAGCTGTCTGGCAGAAAAGGACCTGAGGATGCTAATCAACAGCCGTTGATGAGCCAGCAGCAGAACATGGGTCAGCAGTGTGCCCAGGTGGCCAAGTAGACCAGTGGCATCCTGGCTTGGATTGGAAATAGTGTGACCAACAGGGACAAGGACGTGATTGTCATCCTGTACTTGGTGCTGGTGATGCTACATCTCAAATACTCTGTTCAGTTCTGAGCCTCTCAGAACAAGAAGGACATTGAGGTGCTGGAGTGTGTCCAGAGATACATAACTAAGCTGATGAAGGGTCTGGAGCACAAGTCTTATGAGACATGGCTGAGGGAACTTGAGGTTTTTTAGTCTGGAGGAAAAAGAACCTCAGGTGAGACCTTCTCACTCTCTACAGTAACCTGAAACGAGGTTGTAGTGAGGTGAAAAAGTATAGATCCTCTTATTTTTCTACATGATTATTTTTTCTCTTTTGAGTGGAGGAAACAGCTGCAGATGATTGTCCTAATTCTGTTCTTGCACTGGTAATGACATACAAGTATTTATTTTACCCTTATCAAATCCTCCTGTCTATTTCAGTGTAGCTACAGAGCTGACTGCCACAACAATTTAAATGAAACAACGTNTATTTCCCAAAGCATCCTCCTGGAGAAACTGGCTGCCGATGGCTTGGAAGGTGGTATTCTGTGTTGGATGGAAAACTGGCTGGAAGGTCAGGTCCAGAGAGTGGCGGAGAATGGAGTTAAAGCCAGCTGGCAGATGTTCACCAGTGGTGTTCCCCAGGGCTCAGTGCTGGGACCAGCTCTGTTTAACATCTTTATCAATAACCTGGATGAAGGCATTGAGTGAACCCTCAGCAAATTTTCAGAGGAGATCAAGTTGAGTGAGAGTATTGATCTGCTTGAGAGCAGGAAGGCTCTTCAGAGGGACCTGGACAAGCTGGAGCAATGGGCCAAGACCAATCACATGTGGTTCAACAAGTGCTGGGACTTGCACAACAACCCCATACAACACTACAGGCTGGGAGTAGAGTGGCTGGAAAGCTGTCTGGCAGAAAAGGACCTGAGGATGCTAATCAACAGCCGTTGATGAGCCAGCAGCAGAACATGGGTCAGCAGTGTGCCCAGGTGGCCAAGTAGACCAGTGGCATCCTGGCTTGGATTGGAAATAGTGTGACCAACAGGGACAAGGACGTGATTGTCATCCTGTACTTGGTGCTGGTGATGCTACATCTCAAATACTCTGTTCAGTTCTGAGCCTCTCAGAACAAGAAGGACATTGAGGTGCTGGAGTGTGTCCAGAGATACATAACTAAGCTGATGAAGGGTCTGGAGCACAAGTCTTATGAGACATGGCTGAGGGAACTTGAGGTTTTTTAGTCTGGAGGAAAAAGAACCTCAGGTGAGACCTTCTCACTCTCTACAGTAACCTGAAACGAGGTTGTAGTGAGGTGAAAAAGTATAGATCCTCTTATTTTTCTACATGATTATTTTTTCTCTTTTGAGTGGAGGAAACAGCTGCAGATGATTGTCCTAATTCTGTTCTTGCACTGGTAATGACATACAAGTATTTATTTTACCCTTATCAAATCCTCCTGTCTATTTCAGTGTAGCTACAGAGCTGACTGCCACAACAATTTAAATGAAACAACGTGGAACCATGGGTCATAAGACTGGCAAATGCCTATCACAGAATCACACAAAACAGTAAAATTTAGAGGAAACCTCTAAAGATCATCCAATCCAAACCCTTGCTAAAGGAGCTTAATCTACATCAGGTCACACAGGAACACATCCAGGTGGGATTTGAAATCCGTCTCCACAACCTCTCTGGGCAGCCTGTGCCACCCTTCCTCATTCAGGTGGAACTTGTGTGTTCCAGTGTGTGCCCTTTCCCTCTTGTCCTGTCACTGGGTGCTACAGAAAAAAGACTGTCCCCATCCTCTTGGCACCTGCTCTTTAGGTATTTATATGTATTGCTAGCTTCTTATAAGCATCATATAAGCATCTCAGACTTCTTTTCTCCAGGCTAAACGGCTCCAGATCCCACAGTATTTTCTCATAACAAAGATGCTCCAGTCCTGTGCTGGACTCTCTCCAGAAGTTCCCTGTCCTTCTTGAGCTGGGGAGCCCAGAATAGGACACAGGACTCCAGATGAGGCCTCACTAGGGCAGAGGTGGGGCAGAATCTCCTGTGACCTACTGGCCCCACTCTTCTTGATGCATCACAGGATGCCATTGGCCTTCTTGGCCAAAAGGGTACGTTGCTGGCTCATGGTTAGTTTGTTGTCAACTGGGACTCCCAGGTTTTTCTCTGCAGAGCNAAAAGTATAGATCCTCTTATTTTTCTACATGATTATTTTTTCTCTTTTGAGTGGAGGAAACAGCTGCAGATGATTGTCCTAATTCTGTTCTTGCACTGGTAATGACATACAAGTATTTATTTTACCCTTATCAAATCCTCCTGTCTATTTCAGTGTAGCTACAGAGCTGACTGCCACAACAATTTAAATGAAACAACGTGGAACCATGGGTCATAAGACTGGCAAATGCCTATCACAGAATCACACAAAACAGTAAAATTTAGAGGAAACCTCTAAAGATCATCCAATCCAAACCCTTGCTAAAGGAGCTTAATCTACATCAGGTCACACAGGAACACATCCAGGTGGGATTTGAAATCCGTCTCCACAACCTCTCTGGGCAGCCTGTGCCACCCTTCCTCATTCAGGTGGAACTTGTGTGTTCCAGTGTGTGCCCTTTCCCTCTTGTCCTGTCACTGGGTGCTACAGAAAAAAGACTGTCCCCATCCTCTTGGCACCTGCTCTTTAGGTATTTATATGTATTGCTAGCTTCTTATAAGCATCATATAAGCATCTCAGACTTCTTTTCTCCAGGCTAAACGGCTCCAGATCCCACAGTATTTTCTCATAACAAAGATGCTCCAGTCCTGTGCTGGACTCTCTCCAGAAGTTCCCTGTCCTTCTTGAGCTGGGGAGCCCAGAATAGGACACAGGACTCCAGATGAGGCCTCACTAGGGCAGAGGTGGGGCAGAATCTCCTGTGACCTACTGGCCCCACTCTTCTTGATGCATCACAGGATGCCATTGGCCTTCTTGGCCAAAAGGGTACGTTGCTGGCTCATGGTTAGTTTGTTGTCAACTGGGACTCCCAGGTTTTTCTCTGCAGAGCTGCTTTCCAGCAGATCAATCCCCATCCTGTCCTGGTGCATGTAGTTGTTCCTTCTCAGGTGCAAGACTCTGCACTTGTCCTTGTTGAACCTCATGAGGTTCCTCTCTGCCCATCTCTCAAGCCACTTGAGATCTCACTGAATGGCAGCACAGCCTGCTGGGAAATCAGCCAGTGCTCCGGGTTTGGTGTCATCAGGGAACTTGCTGAAGATACCCTCAGTCCGCTCATCCAGGTCACTACATATTCAAGATGTGGAATAAGACTGGCTCCAGTACTAACCTCTTTGGAAACATTACGTGAATTGATTTGTTGTATTTCATTTTTGAGTTTTAAATCCAAGTCTTCCTATCTAATTTTAGAATATTCTCAAATAATTAGCCTATTTTTAGTCTGCAATTATGGATTTAAGTGCTAAAAATAGCACATATCTTGTAAGAAATTAATTAAATTGGCACTGGAGATATAGTGGAGATACATTACCACTTACTGAGATACTTATTCAATTACCAATCAAGCACTGAGACAATAGCTGCCAGACAAGATGACTGTCCATGTGGTGCCCCTACTGACTCAAGGTGGTTTGCCAGTCATGATTTTACAGGCCTTTGATGACATCTGTCCTTCTCCGTCCCTGCCTATGTTGTGGTGAATTGTTTTGTTTGGTCATTCTTCTTAAGGAAGATAATTCTTGTTTTCTATCATCATTTTTTACAATCTTCTTTTTTCCAGTTCTATTGTAATCTTGAGACAGAAAAAACAAACCATAAGTGCTGCTTGCAGACACTATGCATTTTCATATAGAACCATAATGATGCTCTCTGTTCTGTTGTCATCCCTTCCTTGGTTATCCCTAACACTTTATTTGCTTTTTCACTGGTGCTGCACACTAAGCAAACATCTTTATGAACTTTTTCATAAAATTACTTCTTCAGAAGTTTTTTATAATTTTAAAGTATCAGAATTTTTTAAGTTACAATAGCTGGCTAATAAACCTATCACTGTGTCATACCCTGGTTTCCTAAGTGTTGCCATGGCTCACATTACTTTTTTAGTCAATATGTCAGTGATATACTTTCTTACTAGACTGACCATCTTACCATGCTGCTGACAGTGAGAAAATGGTAGTCACTGTAACCTGGCTATCAATGGGGTAATAAAGCTCAGGGCACTCAAGCACTACAAACCACATCCAGCCAATAAGCTTTTACCTTAATCAGCACTAGCCTTTGATAAGACCTTGGCAAGCACCTGACTATCAGTCAGAATTAAAAAGAGCTAATTCCTTCACACCTCAGCCAAAAACCCCAGTTTGTATGTAACAAGCTCAATAATTTGCAGCTGCAAATTGCAATGGAGAATAGATCATTCCAATTGCAAACATAAACCATAGTTACTGCGAGAAAGAAATTTACAAGCAGATGAGCTAGAAATAATGAATCCTTCTTCTTCACAAAGAATAGGTTCTGTGAATCCTCTCCTATTGACTGCTGTCTGTGTCCTATTTTTGAGACCAAACTGTTCCTTGTTTATGCTGAAACGAAATCATTTGATAGAGAGATGATAGGAATACTGTGTACTAGAAGAGCAGCTGTTTGCAATATCATAAAAAATACTGGCAAAAGCAAGGATATTGAAAACAGCTGCTAGACGCTTTCCAAAGTAATGTTATTATGACTCTACTAATTCTTGAGAGCACAATTCAATCTCTTATATAGTAAAATTTTGTATTTTATTTCATAGCAGCTGAACTAGGCTTTTCAATTTTTCTGCGAGTTTCGAAAATGATATAAACTCCTGAAAATTTATTTCCAATATAGTTTTCCAATGCTTAAAATAAGGCCCAACAGTGTGAACTTTTGTGTTAGTTTACTTCTGTGTCTGTTTGCATGTTGCCTACGTTTCTCATTAATAACGAAATGAACTGGTGTGATTTTGTGTACTTACTTTCTTGAGATTCCTGTGTGATCAGTAGCAAAACATCTTTTTTTACTTTGTTTTAAAAGTAATTACATACAAAAAAAACCTCACTGGAAAAGATTTTAAAATAAGATTAATAATAAAGATTGAAAGGAAAACACCTTTAAATACTGCATGTATATGGTAACCATGTATTGCTAAAAGGATAAATACAAATAGTATAGTTTGACACATACAGAATTCTCTTTGCATCCGTCTAGAAGATTAAAAGCCGATGCTGAAATACTCTTCATCCAGGTCCCACAGTCAAGGTGTCATTCAGAAAATCTGTAATGATCATCTCCAAACAATAATGAAGTTAATGCCTACTGGCTGAAACTCGTTTGTTTATTCATATTTTGTATGCCAATGTTGGGTTAAGGCTTTCACCACATTAACTGCCTTCCATGACAGATTTGAAGTCAGTCCATCTCTGTTTACA
The DNA here is from genome assembly GCA_013401255.1 of Urocolius indicus. Classification (NCBI taxonomy): domain Eukaryota; kingdom Metazoa; phylum Chordata; class Aves; order Coliiformes; family Coliidae; genus Urocolius; species Urocolius indicus. The sequence continues at coordinate 73,424 of WBNH01003797.1, forward strand.
ATAGGATCTACAGGCATTGTTTTTAAACAGGCCAGCTTTGAAATATTAATTGTATCCATAGATATCGTGTTGTACTCGCAAGTGACGATATCCATGATTATTCATGGGGTTATCCCTGTGACCTATCTGCATAGCTTAACAAATCAACATTCCTGTGAAATCTCTGCTACAGCTTGCTTTCTTATAAGAGCACCTGCAAAGCTGAACTCTGATCTTTGGTGTCATCTGAAATCCTCTTCCTTTTCTCTTTCATTACATGGAATGTATCTTCACTTACATTTAGTCTTGTGAAGTGAGTCTCTGGTTTGTTCATTGTATAGGCTGTCTCAGTGGTCTATTGTGGTTCACATTCCAAATGTGGTAGAACCGTTCTCCAGAGATACCTTTCCCAGTGACTGTGGCAGGGGCAGCTGAGGTAGCTTACACTACACAGCAACTGTGTAGAAAGCAAAGATAAGGAGTGATGAAACCCCTACTTCGAATTTGTACCTAAATGTACTTTCCAGAGGATGAAGACATTGATTTTGAACATGAGGACAAACATTCAGAGTTAGATGAAAGTTATCCATTTAAAAACTTTTTTTTTTTTCCATGAAGGGGATGCTCATATTAAATCTGAAGATGTTAAGTAATAATCTAAACTGGCATTCATTTTTTTTCCCAATGTAATGAGCAAAGTAAGTAGACTGCAGCACTCGCTGCTTGCTCACAATGTTACCCTCCTGGATTTTTTTACTGAGGTGGTAATGAGTGGTAAATGAGTCTATTTTGGATGCTGGTTACTCAGAATCCACATTAAAGCTCTCTTCCAATTCCAGCTGTTCCTGAAAGCTTTTTCAAACCTATTTACAGACATTGTTGTAATGTGATCAAGAAGTGACACAGTTGAAAGTACTTCCATATAGTCTGACAGCCATTGCTTTCACATTGAACTGTAATGGTTCATCTCTACTAAGAAGATAAATTATAATGTAAGCCTGTTACCATGGGAACAAAAACCACTTAAGTTAAAATTATGATAACTAGTTATGACATAATCCTATGCTTAGTCAATACAATCTCCACTGCACAGTATAGTCTGTGTTGGTTTATTTTTTCCTTTTTTCCAAAATGCTGGAGTCCTTTAAAATCATATCTATGACTGCACCATACCTGCTGACAGGTATAAATTATAAACTTTCTCTAAAGTGTAAATTCATAAATCCATGGAAAGCAAAATTTAAATTAATATGTTTCAACATTGACAGCATAATATTTTCAATAGAAAACATTCTAAAAGAAAGGATCAGTAGATAAGGAACTGCTCCACAGTAACAATAAGTTCTTTATATGAGCTGCTATAGAAATACTGTATAAATAAAAGATACTTAATGGATTCGCACATTAGATAACTTCAAAACTGCACATAAGAAATGAGGGAGGGGATGTTTTATTCATGTGATGTATGCAGCATTCAGCTTTGGAAACAAAGTGGAAAAAAAGGTTAAAACTTCATTTCCCATATCAATGTGTAGATGTAGGCAATTCTTGCTGTAGTTCAATGGTATAGAAGCTGCTCGGATGATTTAAATGTCATGGAAAAAATCATAAGGAAAATCTCCTTTTTACTCTTTTAGCATATGTTGTATTCAAAGTATATTCCTGAATGAGTATTACCAGGTGTGTTACTGAAGGAGCATCAACAACGCTACAGGCAGGAGAAGGAAGTAATAATCTTTCTAAATTTGTTTCTGGATTCACTTATTTAAAGTCACTGACTGTTCATAGCTTCTAGCAAAACACACTTTTCACTGCAGTTTCTTTTTGATGCTGTTTTCAATGAGCAACAGTATCAAACTGAGTGCTAAAAGTTGGCAGAGCTTTTGCATATCTCTCCATGTTTTGCTATGACAAGAGGCTTTTTGATATAGTTTCACTGAAGTCCATTCAAATCCTATAGAATGCATGAGAAATCATTCTTTTGCTAGTATGCAGATAAAAGGTGTCTGTGGTCCAGTATATAACCAGCAGAGAGATCTACTCATGCTAAGTAATCAGGGCAGATAATGTTTATTAAAAAAGCCCACTGTATCTGCACATACAACTCACATCAGACTGTTTGCCTTCGTTGCTTCAATGCTACCTGCTCTTGATACTCATCATATTATATTTGGAAATCTGGATACTTTTTGCACTATAACAGTAATAGGAAAGAGATTATTCACAGATTTTTCTGGTCTAATCTTCGAGAACATGCCCTCAGAGGCACTTGCAATTTAACCTAGTAAGGAAATGTTTAAAAGGTATTAATCAGACTAGTACATGTTTGACACTTGCTACTGAAAACCAAAGATGCGGCACTTTGGTTTATATATGGATCCATAAAACAATTTAAAAGTATGTTGAAGAGGGTATGTGGAGATATCAGACCAACCTTCTCCAAGCAGGGCTAGCTTCACTAGTGGCCCTAGTGACACCTGAGAAACTCCAAGCAATAGAAATTGCAAAAAAAAAACCTAAAAAGATCAGACTTTTCTAACTGCAAAATTACCATCCTAGTGGGAAATTTGAGTTTTTTGATGTCCAACCTGAGTCTTCCAAGCAACAGTTTGTGAGCTTCTCATCTGGCATTTCTGAGAAAGACCTTGACTTTGACATCTTTGTAATGAACTTTAAAATAGTTGCAGGGGCCTGTGAGATATAAAACAAGCTAGAATCCTGAAGGTTTCTCTGTAATTTTACACATTCCCATAGAGAATTACAGAAAGAAACAGCATACTGATTAATGGGGTAAGGTACATGATCACTTTTGAAGGAAACAAGTTATTACAATTTTTGTTGGAAGGGATATCTGCAATACCATGTAGAGATTCCCCTGTCTCATGAAATTAAAACTAATTAGAGTTATTTAACTACTGTTAAAACCAGAGAAGCTATGTTTCTTAAATTTTGGCTTTCATTAGAGGTTGGTAATGAATTTATTTTATTTATTACAGCTTGATATTAATTTTATTCATTAGAAGTTGATACTGAGTTTATTTTACTCATAGCATTTATGTATTATGTAAGTTAACATATGATAGGGGACCTCCTCAAAGTACTGTAAGCTGACAGCTTGTTCTGGAGCAAAGATGGATTTAGGTGTAACATTGAGGCCAAGGTTAAAACAAAGTGACTGTTCCAAATGTTGTTTAAAGGAATTTAGACAAACCAAGGTAATTCAAAATTACAGATTGCTGGCTGCTAACGATAATATTTTTTGTGTGCTCCAATGAACTGTTTTGGTGATACTCATCACAGCTGATACTAGTTATAATGAAAAGATACTAATAATATAAAGAGATGTGGGGTACATCTGTGTTTACAATTCACTGTCATACAATTCACTGTCTGGGAAGAGTGACTTGCCAGGGAAAGTATTAAATAAATGCTAGACATGAAGAACAAAAATATTCAGCAATTTAGAAGAAAGTTGATGACCTCAATGAATTCAATATAGAAAATCAGCACAGAAATCAGTATTCAAGAAAAATATAGTCTCTGTTCTGTGCAGACTACAAAACATAATTATGATAGCACAAAGTTTGAATGTATATCCAGCTGTAAGATCTTAATTTTATTTTACCTAAGTGGGTATATTTTATAAATTTTGTCTGGATAGAATAAAGAGTTGCATTTCAGACTTGCTGAAATATACAGTTTTGTGATTTGTTAGGAGTTCTTGGTTTTTTTTCTTTAGCACAGATTTCAACAAAGTACTAGCTATAATGAACAATTTATATTAACCATATAAATCCAAACTTCCCTGTGTTTGAAGCCCTCAATGAAATTATTTAGATTTAAAATGGAATTTTGATTGGTACTCTGCTGCGAATCTTAAATTTGAATTATGAAGTGCCACTTTTTCTAAAAGTTTTGTAGTCCTTTAACTTCTGCATCTGCAATTAAAAAAGTAATGATCAGCTATGAGTACAGCTTCGTTTCTTGGAGTAGACTTGCCTTAAGATCAGAGCATAGCCTACAAAACTGGGTCTTTTAAGATCCAAGAAAGATATCATTCAAAGCAAATAGAGCTTAAACAAGAGAAAACTTCAAAAGGATGCAGCAGTTGCCTAAAGATTACATTTTCAGTTATAAGCTAATACAGATGAAAATCAGAGCAAAATTACAGACTGAAGACTTTTCTATTCAGTTCATTTTGTGAAGACTTTTTTTTCCAGGAGTGAAGTATTCTGAAAAATTAAACATTTTGATGCAGTATGGGATGAAAACCTGACCTTGAAATAATGAGTTAGCTGTCTACAAATGAGACCACATCATCAGGAGCTGACCAAACTTATGAAAACTACAACAGAGTCAAAACTGCTTAGCTTGTTGTCTTCTGCTGCAATAAGATCATACCAATCTGAAAATGAATCTTCAACATATTAGTGCCATTTACAACCCCTTCAGTCAATATAATTAATAAAGATTTCACACAATGTAAAGTCAATCTGACTTATATTTGGCCAGTATATTCTGTTAGATTTACCTATATTACAGTTTAACCACAGCTGGCAACAAAGCCTCACACAGCCACTTACTCCCACTCAGTCCCCAATGGCATAGGGGAGAAAATCAGAAGGGTAAAAGTAAGAAAACTTGTCTGTTAAGGTAACAACAATTTAATAATTGAAATAAAAATTATTTAAAAGCATAATGAAAATGAAAATCATAAAAAGAGAGAGAAACTCTTGACACAGTGTCTCTACTACACGATGCATAAGCACATGTGGGTAAACAGAATTACACAGAAATGCATGGAACAACCTTCTACAATTAACCTTGCACTCAGGAGGAATTAACACCCGTGAGAGGGTGAACTGTAACATGGGGTTGAAGAAAAGATTTAGGGGTGTTGACACTGCATGAGTCCATCTAAGATAGACACAAAGGGGTTTGTTTTTATAGGACATAAAGCTTTTGTTTGATTAGGTATGAAAATCATTGTTAAATGGGAGATTTGGGATGGGATGAGGGAATCAAGTTACTCCTAGCTGGTTCAGAAGACCGAATAGAAAAAAGAATAGACTTTCTTGAAAAATAAGTCTGGAAATTATGTGCTAACGGTTTAATATTTCAAATGTTTAGGGATTACTTGATTTTTTTTTTCTTGATTTACGACGGCCAAGTTCTGCCCTCACTGCAGTGAATACATACACTCTCCAGACCCCATTCAGTGAGAGTTTCCCCCCAGTAGCTGGTTTTGTACATCTCCTGAAGCTGTTGGTTCCCAATATTGAGTACAAGTTTGGAGATCAGTTGTGAGCAGAATTGTGACTTAATATGATTTGTTTCTGTCTTTGAAGAATTTAAGTGTTTGTTAACATTGCAAATGGCTGTATATAAACACAGGTAAGTTACTTCTCAATGCACTTATACAGAGTATTCCTTGAGAGAACACAGAACTTAAGAAAACATTCAGAGAAAATGTCTACTGTACAGTAAAGCATATTTTAATTTCAGATTCCCCAGATAAGCATGAGAAAATATCTGCTCAAGTTACCGCAGTAACTCTTTTGCAACAAGGTAAATACCTTTGAGTTCATTTTAACTCAGTCCCTACCCCTTTGACTGCTCTGCGTCCTCCAGCATAATCAGCTCCAGGGAAGAAATGTAATTTTTATTGATGGAGCTCATGATTTCCTTTTAACTGAATATACACAAGTGTCTTGTAATTTGTGTTCTCAGACTCAGCATGGGGCTCTCTATCAGAAGACACTGTTCTTCGTTTTCTGGAACATGTAACCCTGAAATTTCCAGTAGTCTCCTACCCACACAAGTAAACTGATAAAATCAATCTGAAATACTGCTGCTGTCAAAACTGAAGCAGCATCACATTCTCTCACAAGCTGTTGTTTAAGTGTGTCACCTGCATAGTTTCCAATTACACTATTGGGTTTCTGCTTTGATGTAGGAAGGTCCAAGAATTCGGTATTGCTCATGAAGAAATCAATCTGTCTGGATAGCAAGTCTGGCATAACCTGAATGCATTTTACTGGCTTGCATGTATGTTCATCCATGGTTTCTTGTTTAGTTTAATACTATATCATTTTAACAACACTAAGACAATTTTTGAATGTAAAACCACAACTCCCACCCAAAATTGAAAGGAAAGGTGTTTTCCTAACAAAGTTTTAACTGGAGAGAAATAGTTAAGTCAAATATTTCATAAATTATCCAAGAAGAACAAAAACAACCAAATTCCTGTGCAAACCCTAGAAACGGGTGGAGGCGGGGACATAGTGAAGCTACTCGGTCTGTGAGAAAGAACAATGAATTGCAAATGAGGAAATGAAGGGTGAGCTTAAAAGTATGGCTGCTATAGCAAAAATAAGCTTAGTTTTATTTGATAGATCTTGTTTGTGTATTTATTTTCAAAAAATAGAAGCAGAAGCCATTTTATCACTGTTACATATTTACCCCATTCTTTGGTTTTTTTTAATAGAAATGCCTTAGGTATACTAAAATGACTAGCAATCCTGAATCACACTGAGACCCTCTTTGTTGGTACTCCTAACACAGTAATAGTCCTGTCCTGTAAAGTTGTTCAAGACAAAGCAGCACGGGAATGGAAGTTGGGGAAGAATGTCTTAGAAATTCCTTCTGTGTTACTGCAAATATCTACTATAATATGAAGTGTCACTTTGATTCCTGTCCAAATACAGCACCTGTGTCCCACAGGAATTTGGATGTAACCAATTTGATTGTCCTTTGCAGTCAGAGAAGATTCTTTTCTAAAACAAAAGTTATTTGCAGCCTTTTTGAACATTGCTGCATTACCTATTATGTAGGTTAGTAGATATTCCAAATGGCTTTTAAAATGGCGAGAAACACTGCTGGCAAATGTAGTGTTTCAGGACCTGTATACAGTATAACAAGGTAGTTTCTGCTACTAGTCACATCTCACACAAAGATGTGGAGCAAGAAGGACAGTAGAAGCTGTGTTTCCTTCAGCAGCAGCTTTTACCAGCTATAATTCCTTTTCTGTGAAACGCTGGATAACCTCCTGTATCTGACAACACCTCATACCTGCTGATGAGGTCTGAGCTTTTGACACTTGCTGCCTCTGCAGGCAGCAGGTCCGTCTAGGTTGTGACCTTAAAAACTTGGGGCATTAGTCATGCTCGATGTGATCAGGACAGAAATGTGTCTGAAATGCACAGGAAGGATTTGTTATAGCCAATACTGAAACCAGCAGTGAGTGTGCTTCAGAGGGTGGCACTGAAAGACAGAAAAAAAAGTGTAAGCTTTGAAGATCTAAGTCAGTCTGATTGTATACATTCAAATTGACAAATGACACCATGGTATATCTTTTAGTTCATTTCTGTGAAACTTACAGAATAGTCTTTAAAATGCCAAAACTGCTGTCCAGATTGGTGGCTCTAGAGCAAGACTCCAGAATGTCTAATCTTCATCTATCCCATTTTTGTCAAAAATTACAAGATTTTTTGATATTGAGAATTAAGTACAGCCTATTTCTGAATGGATATATTCCACTTAATGGACTCTATCTCCCTAGTGCATTCGTGTAGCAAGGTTTTGGTAGTGGGAGTGCTACATGGTTTCTGTGAAAAGCTGTTAGAAGCTTTCCCTGTATCTGACAGGGCCAAGTGTCATCTGGTTCCAAGATGAACTCAACACTGACCAGTGCAGAGCCAATTAGCAGTGGAGGTAACACCTCTCTGATTAACACATGAGAACAACATTTCTGCAGACACCAAGGCCAGTGAAGAAGGAGGGGGAGGAGGTGGTCCAGGCCCAGTGCAGACGTTTCCCTGTAGCTCATAGTGCAACCCATAGTAAGACAGGCCTGTCCCTGCAGCCATGGAGGCCACATGGAAACAGAGATGCACCTACAGCCTCTGGAGGTCCTCACACCGAGGCAGAGGGATTCCCAAAGGAGGCTGTGACCCGAGGGGAAGCCCACACTGGAGCAAGTTTCTGGTAAGATCTGTGGCCCCATGGAGACAGGAGCTTATGGTGGACCAGGTTTGCTGTCAGGAGTTGTGACCCTGTGGAGGACCCACAGTGGGGCAGTTTGTTCCTGAAGGACTGCGCCCATGGAAAATACCCAGGCTGGAGAACTTTGTGAAGAACTGAAGCCCATGGAAAGGACCCACATTGAAGAGGTTCATAGAGGACTGTCTCCTGTGAGATGGACCTCGTGCTGGAGCAGGGGAAGTATGAGGAGCCCTGCAAGGAAGCTGTGGCAAAGACCATCTGTGATGAAATGACTGTAACTCCCATTCCCTTCCCCTTGCAACACTGGCAGGGAGGAGGTATGTCATAGGTTTGTGTGGAGAAACTTTTTGCTTGGTTACAAGAGGAGAGGGCTACAGTGCTGGTCCCAGTAAGCAGTTCTCAAAACTTCTCCCTGGCTTTGAGTCAAATCCACCCCTAGACTGGCCAGATCAAACTGGCACTTTTGCCATGACGATTTAAGAAGAGAAGTCTGCAATAGAAGAGAAGGCATGAGTGGTACAAGATGGAGGCGACCATGCGGACCCTACAGTCAGAGAAGGAGGAATGAAGGAGGAGCGCTGGACTAGAGACCTCTCTGCAGCCCAGAGCAACAGAGCTGCAACCCATGGAGGGCAATGGCAGGACTAAGCCCATCTGCCCTGAGGAGAGACAAACAGCAGAAGCCATTGGGAAAAGTTGAGGGAAAGGTGGTCTTAAAGGGCTGGTTGTGCTCTTCATCATTGTACCACTCTGTATCGTTTTCTGTTTGTTATGGTTATGGTTGGTGGTGGATTAAATTAATTCCCATTTTCTTCCCCAAGTTGAGCAGGCTTGTCTGCTTTTCCTGAGACCCTAAGTGGCAATTAAGCCCTCCTTGTCCTTAAGGGTTTCCAAAGGCCCTTGGTACTTCTGATTGATAGTAGTCTTTGTTCCTAAATGGGCCTAAACCAGGACAAGGCAGGAACCCTGAAAGAAGGAAAGAGTGGGGGGCAAGGTGTTGTAAGGTTTAATTTATATTTCTCATTATCTTTCTTTGTTCTGATTGGTAATAAATTTAACTAATTTCCCTAGGGTGAGTCTGCTTTGCTTGTGACAGTAGTTACTCAGTGATTTCCCTGTCCTTATCTTGACCTGTGATATTTTCAGTATATTTTCTCTCTTCNCACAGAAAGGAGGAAAAGGAGGAAGG
>WBNH01003800.1:0-34052 GCA_013401255.1 Urocolius indicus
GGGAAATAACAATAATAATATATAAACTACAATTGCATTTAGTCCAAAGAGGATGAGGGCTGGTCTGGAGCACTCAGTCACATACAAACATCCCCCAAGCCCCAGCTCCTGTGTGTCAGTCCTCCTCAAGGAGGCTGAGCCAAGAACATGTACGCCCACGTGCATGCTCTCTGCGGCAAGACCATGTTTTTGCCAAGGAGAACTGTACACAAATTAAGAAACAAACCCAAGTTCACAAAACCACATGAAGAGATTAATGTTTGCAGTCTTGGGGTATATCTACTTGGTGCTCCACCCAGAAAACAGACTTGTTTTTTTTTTTTAAACTCACAAAAGCTGATTATCTTGGGCCGAGCCCTGTGCCTACGACACAGTGCTGCTCCATTTTGGGTACCCAGATTCTGTCACTTGGTCCTAGCTGGAGTGTCACTGGACAACACCATGCAAAATCCTTTGTTTTCACTTCCTAATTTGCTTTGTAGATTATTGCTATCAGCGTTCTGAGAGATTGAGTCTAAAAGAAATATCTCACAATTAGCTTTCCAACACATGTTAAAACATGGCCTTCTGCAGTGCTTCCAAGCTTCAGCCCTTTTCATAAACTATTTTGTCTTACAATCACTCCTTCCCAAAAAAAGGAGTTATCACTGCAGTTATTAAGATGGAAACATTCTGCAAAAACAGAAGAGTTAAAACAATTCTGGAATTCTGCTTCATAAATTCCTGTAACTCGCATAATTTGCGTTACATAAATTGTAATTTTGATAATAAGGCAGCTGAAAATAAGTCTAGTCTTGTAAGCTGTGTGGGTGTATGGTTATGCTTATGTAAGTTTAGGTGTCCACATAACTTTCTAAGTGTATGCTTAAGTATGCTTTTGTGGATATCTGTACTCTCTGTATGCATGTTTTGTTTTGGTGTTTCAGAAAAATATGGGTATGCCATTTTGTGTAAAGCTTGTGGAATCTTTTTGGTAGGTAAAAGTGAACAAAGCCAGTTTTTCAGCTAGTACCCTCATGCCATCACATTGGCTGAAGAGAGAGGAAGGAGACATGGGGAGGCATAAAAGTACAGCTGAGATCTATGTGGCTTTGCTACTGGTGATTTAGAAAAGTAACTTTTCTTGCATTTTCTGTGAAGTGGTTCACATCTGGACTCTGTTACAAGAGGAAGGATTGCCTGACAATCAGTCACAGGCAGTCTAAAGATCCCAAAGAATAAACAACTGTTCCTTTGATTCATTTATGTGTGACAGACAGCTTAATATACTGAAAATCTGTGGGTCTTTTGTTTGCTAATACAGCGTATGGCACAAATAAGCCACCCTGCTTTTTTAATGTTCATTTGGAAACGAGCTGGTCTGAGATACAGTATGTAACCAAGCTTGGATGTCTATTTCCTAGAGTGGCTTATTTGCCCAACAACATTCACCTTCCCCCAAACCAGTATTTGAACTCCTGTTGAGGGGCAGAGGACGTGACACACAATAAAAGTAAGCTTAAATTTACATTGAAAGGCAGCAGTACTGAAAAACAACTCAGACCAGGCTCACGCAGCTCAGCATACACAGCCTGAGCAAACAAATGCCTCCTTGCTCCTGGGTGTGACTGGCCACTGCCTCCAATTAGGGAGGATGAGCAACAGCAGCGTGAGCACGGCTCTTGCTCCCACTGCGCAAAAGCTTTCGGCACCTCACTGCTGGAGGAGAGCCACACAGACATTTCCTCCAGCAACACTACACCTGTGTATGTGTCTTTATGGGGATCTTTAACAAAGGGCTCCAAAGCCTCAGTTCAACCAAAAGTAAGGAAGGGACTGGAAAACTTACCAGTGCTGTGTTTCTCCCAGGTTATAGAGGCCTTGGCATCAGTAACATATCCATGCACATGGTGAGTTAAAGAAAGAAAGGAAAAAGCTAAATACTGCTCAGAACACCAAATACTCGAAATGCATCACTATAGAATCAAAATAAAGGATTGAGAATATATATATGGTGACTATACTAAACTAATCACTAAAGGGGGGCCATATAGAGAAACATAGTTTGTAGGAATAACACAAGCCTAGTAAGAAGCTGTATTACCTTTACAGCATTAGTTAAGTTTCAAACTGTGTGTGCATACACATACATAAACATACATCTGCACATCTACTGAAGTAGCTCTTTAGTTTAATTTTCTTCTTATCTCCAATTATTCACACGGTAAAGCACGTTGCTCTGTTTTAGCTCACATTTATATGCACATAATCATTGTTTTCCACCATAGCACTTGAGAACTTCCCTGTCCTTTTCAACACGCTGTATACATTAGACCTTTCCAATTTTATTCCTATGTAACCATGGCACAACCTGCAAACGATACCGAGAAGTAGCCATGCACCAAACTGCATTTCCTCCTGCTAGAAAAGGGTCTGAAGATAAACAAAAGATTTAAGTTGCTGCTTTTAAATAAAACATGCTGATAGGCTTCAGTTTGTATTTAGAATTACAAGTACCTGCTTTAAGAAATGTGTGCTTTCACACGTTCTTAAAATTTCATTTCCCTTTACGTTTGTGTACCTGTCATGTCGTGATCTTTATCATTATTATATGGGGGAAAAACAAAAAGGGGGAGGAAAAAAAATAGACTTCAGAAATACGTCAACATCCCTAAGTTTCTTGTCATTCCCTCTAATCAGAGTGATAGAGAAGGCAGAGCTCAGCCCTACTCATAAATCTTGACCTTACGTGTTGCCAAATTTCTCTTCTTGCTACCACTGCTAAAGAAAATCCTCCTACTGAAAAAAACCACAATCAAAACAAGCATGCAAAACTGATTTCACAAAAGGCCAGACTGGTTACTCGTTTGCAGACCTGCAACTCCAATCTGCAATCTACCCCTAGCTGGGAAAGGTCCAAGTGCATAAAAAATGTCAACTCTGCTCATCCTTGAATGCTTTCCTTTATTATTCAACACTTATTTATTACATGGAGACCACTGCCAGAAAAGATGGGCAGGATAACTTTGAATAATGAATGCGACCTTCCTTACTTTGTATTTCAACTGTTTAGGATTTCATAGAGAAATAACTATCCCTTGTTTTTCCATTGATCATGATGCAGAGGCAAGGGATGGTGCAGGAGGGACCCCTTTTGTAAAATGTACATCCAACAGCAAGAGAAAAACACTGGAAAATTTGACTGTATACCAAGTACACTCCAACACATGAGGGTCTCTTCAGAGCTGAGTCACTTTACAGGCAACATGACATCCTCCTGAAACCTTACCAACCAGAAATGGTGCTAAACACCAAAACTTTTTCCTGGTAGTTCATTATCTGCTCAATCGCTCACCAACACAAGCCCTTACGACCCCAAGTCACTATTCCCCAGCAGAGCCACAAGCAACTTTTCAGGCAGTATCCCTGGCATTCTGCTGCTTCCACATTGATGACAAGGTGGATATGGGTAGCATGCCCTCAAAAATCACTTCAAAAAGCAAAACCACCCAAAACCACATAACCGTGTGTCTCATCATTTCGATAGCCAGCTCCAGATCAGAAACAAGCTTACATATATTTAAATACATTTAAGATGGCTGCTCACAGATTAAAGCCAGGGTTGCTTTGATTTGGCTTCCTGCTTCCCCACCCCACAACCATGAAAGATGGAATTACCTCACTGTAAAAATAACGGCAGAAGCTATTTGCACCAAAACAAAGGCTGCCCAGGCTCACACTGCTTCCCCTCTGATGCTGATGTGCATGAAGAATATCTGGCATGATTTCTTCTTGCAAACCAGGTCTCCCTCTTGATCCTGCACTAGCAGGATCCGAAGAGGATCTCCCAGGTCATCACACCCATCAAAACATTGAAATGCGTCATCAGCTCTATCCCCAGAAGCTGCAATCCACTGCCCAGGTGCTCCTGCTTCAAGGCACGAGCTTGGCTGCCAGAGCTGGGCTGCCATGGGGAGCCAGAACAGGACAGGATGGCCTTAGGACTCTCTGCTTCTTGTGGAGTGACCCCACTGGCTTCTTTGGCAGGATGCAGAGGGCAAAAACCAAGGGAAGTAGAGTGAATTGCAAGAATAGTTGGTCACAAAGATCCTGTGTTCCTTCTATATGCTACTAGTGTGTAGGGGGAATAGATGATTTAGCACCCTCTGTCTTCCACATTTAGGTGCATTTCTTCTCTCACATGTAACTACTTCTATCTTAAAACTAACAAGCAAGCAAAAAAACACAGAAAAAAAGCCCCACAGATATCTGCCTTGATTTGTAAGCCAGGGAAACGGCTTTGCTTGAGTTCCAAGGCCCAGAGTTACAGTAAGTTTGATGAATTTTACCTGAATTTGATGCATCATATCATTTTTAGACTGTTAATATCTATAGCTCCATAACACCAATCTCTAGTTGTGCTAATTTTAGAACAATCTGAGCCAACTCTGAAAACAGAACAAAACTACTGAAGCACCACAGATAAATCTGAGTTAAAATCCTGTGCTGGCTTTTCTAAACTGGTATTTGAAGCCATACCACCTCATCAATATTATAGATTAATATTGACTTTTACTCTCTTCAGCTCGCAGTATTTCTCCAGCTGCATTTAATGGTTATTACTACAATTATCTGCATTTTAATTTTTCAGCATTCACATTTTTCTACAACTCTCTCCAACAGATTTCTTTTCTTCTTTTTTTTTTTCCCAGGTTTTTTTGGCCCACCGCCCTTCCTCACAGTGTCCATAATCCATGGAGAAGAGATTGCTGATGGCGTTATCACAGGCAAACAGAATGAAGCTAATGGTAACAGGCACTCCTTGCTAGGTAATTATTATAGGAGAAAGAATGCAAATGAGCCCTAATCTGTCTCACACAATGGCAGAGGTCTCGGATTTGCATTAAACCTTTTGCAGCACTCCCCCAGATCGGGGACTCTGCAGATAACAATGCATCTGCAGCACAGGCTGCTCCTTCCACTTGGCGTGGTTATTAAATTGGGCCCCCAGCAGGTACAGTTGTCCCTGGATGACTTTCCCCTCCTCCTTCATTGCTCTGGCCCCCTCCTCCTTCCTCTTCTCCCCTCAGCTTTGTTATAGGGGGGAAAAAAAAAAAAAAAAGCTAATTGTGCATGCCATTTGGCTTGATTCATGTTTACAATGAAAAAGAAGAAAGTGCTGTTTGGTAATTATAAGAGGGGAACGGACATCAGGTAATCTCCATCCTGTTCCCAGCTATGTCATTTACTTGCCAGGGGACTGCAGGGAAATAACTTTGCTTTTTTTTGTGCATCCATGTGTTCAGCTAGAAAGATAGGGTTGACATTTGTAGTGGCCCAACAGACTCTTTCATTTTACAGTGGCATCTGCTGAACACTTTCAGGAAGCAAACGCTGGACTTCTCTTGAATCTAGGCTGAGCTCACGATAAGCCACAGTCCTGCAGAAGAACCACTGCTCAAGTCTCAATTCCCCATCTGATAACAAGCTGTAAAGAATGATACTCTTTTTCCAGACCTGTGTCCTGCTATAAAAGAACCTAAACCAGCACCTGCCAGCTGGAGCTACGCTCAGTGGCCACAAAGGTGTCTGCTTACCAGTACATCTTATAAGAAGAGAGTGTGGGAATTATGTTTGAGGTGCTCACATAGCGTCAGGACAAAACACTATTTTCTCAAACCTCATCATCTCTAGTGTCTTCCACTGGGGCTTATTTGGGCTAGGAGCATGGCAGTGAACTGTATTGAACCATTTCCCACAGAGTCTCTAGTTTGAAAGCAAACTTCCCTACTAGGGTAAGGGGTAGAGGAGACTTTTTCCAACACAAGTACCTTCTTGAACACTCTTTTTCTCCTGAAATATTTTTGTCAAATGAGATAAAATACAATACCATTTCCAAATTTCATCTTCAGGAAACAGAGAGGATCTGCCACAAAAAAAAAAAAAAGGTATTTTGCCTCTTGGCAAGAGAATGCAGGCTACCAAACTCCCTATAAATGGATTTACAAAGCAAATTCTCATCACGTAAAAAAAACCTCCACACAACCCAAAACCACACACACTTGTGAGGAATGGTTTCAAAATTAAGATGAATCACCAAATTCAGCTGTACATCATCACTACTATTCCAGTAGCACTTCATTTAGTTTTGAATTTACCTCTGAAATAACACCCATGCACAAAGACTTAGTTCTTGGAAATCTGTTATTGGGCAGGTGGTACGTTAACTCAAATGAAAATAATTTCACAAATAATTAACAGATACTTGCTACCAAGTTATTGACTTAAAGTATAAAGCAGCTACAGTTAATTAAAGGTGCACTTAGTGTGTGGAGACCAAGGATGTCAAAGAGAAAAAAAAAAATCCTTTTTCAGATTCTTTATAGGAAGAGGTGGAGAGGAATAATAACCAAAACTGGATTCTGTAAGCACCATATGCAGCTATTTTCATTTCTTTTCAACCAAGAATCTAGGAACTTGTGTAAGACTGTTATCAAACTACTTAAACTGGAGTCCTAACCACAGATACATAGGGTTTTCTATGTCAGGCCTGGAGTGAGACACTGAGGAACAATAAGAGCCAAAAAAATTCAAGCAGTCACCAAAAAACCAGCACAATGTCACATGAGTAGATACCGTCACTCTCAATTACACCATCCAGATACATTAATCATCCACTGTATTTGCTCTGGAGACAGCTACATGCTTTGTTCTTTCATCTATGAGGGTTTTTTTCTTCCTTTCTGAATTTACCAATGCCAATTCTGGCAAGTAGTTCCTCTGGAAATTGGCTGTGGGTATTTTTAAAGCCTCCGTAGCTGTCTAGATTGGGTAAATACTCCAAGTATAGTCCCTACTAAACTACTGCCAGAAATTAACAAATGGATTTACAAAAACCCCACCAAAACACAGAGTTAAAACACCCATAGCCTGAGAAAAGGCTCCAGTTTTTAAATGCCACGTAACAAGTTTTCAATAATCAACGTTTTTGTCTTTTCCATTTCATGGAGCAGTCGGTGGGGCAGTGCTGCTTCTCTCTGCAGCTCCTGGATTATGCTATGCTTGTCTCTAAGTCAGACTAACAGATTGCTGAGATCCTCAACCAACAGCAGTATTGGGCACAAGTACGATATGGTACAGTCATATCGACCTAAACAATCAGTAGCTAGTTACAAAAAAAAGACTGTTCACATAAAACAAAGGAGATTGTCATTCAACTCGTTCATGAAGCTGCAAACGCTTTCCCGTGTAATCTTTGTGCTAACTTTCTAAGGCTACAAAACATTTCATTCAGAGCACTGCAGTGACACAGTACAAGAATGGAGTATTTTTTAATGACTCTGGTATGACAGGTAATAGAACCCTCAGTTTCTTACATTTCTAACACGGTCAGGTCCATATTTGTCACCTATCTCTGGGCTGCTCCTCCCCAGTGACCAGTTGCTGCCTACTGGTGCCATTTTTATACATGCATAAAAACCTTCTTCCAAATCCAGATGTAGTTGTAGAGAGCCTCAGATTGGAGCCTCAGATGCTTACTCCCTCTTGATAGTCAGAGATTAACAGAGATTACTGTTGCTAGACCAGGGCTGAGCAAATCAAGTGAGACAGCCCAAACCAATTCCACTTTACCTGAACAGACCTACCTAACTCTATTTACAGCAGCCGCAGCTATCTCAAGCCTCCTCTTGTCTGTAGATCGAGGGGGTGCGGCTGGCCTGGAGAACGGGGAGCACAGATGTATTCACAAGGGAACTACTGCTCACCCCGTGACCCTCAGCTCATCACCTAAACCAGGCCCTTCAAGCCCACTCTCACATTAAGCATTAACTCAACCAGTTCAGCCCTGTTGCCAAGTAGCCAGTCAAATATTTACAAGCTTTTTTAGAAGGTGCTGGGTTAACCTTATCCTTTCAGTACAAAGACAAGGCCCAAGATTTCAAACTGCTTTGTACACCCAGAAGTTACAATTCTGAAGCTTTGAGACTCCCAAAAAAAAAAAAGAGAGAAAAAAAAAAAAAAGAGAGAAAAAAAAAAAAAAGAGAAGTTGTTACAAAGAAAAATGCAAACAGGGAAACGAAGAAGGACTCGAGGCACACTGTAGACAAAATATTGGCACCACATACAGTGCTGGCAAGTAGAGCAGCATGCTGTGTTCCCAAGGAGGGCAGCAAGTAAAATCCAGCTCCTAGAGCTGGTGATTGCAACCTCACCTGAACAGCAGCTTTCCCTTTGTCCAGCTGGTCTCTAGGTCATTTTATGGTAAAGACAAAAATTGCCAGCATGCTTTCAAGGATCTCAACAGCTTTCCTCCCACCCCCAGCCGCCATTCTCACTAGCCTTTTGAGAGTTTCCTTCTATAGCAGCATTCTCTGTTTCGGGGATTCAACCTTTCAACTGAAGCATGCAGATCACTTATACTCTTGAACCGGTGGAGCTGCCAGCCTCCCCCTTTTGTTGCAAAAGGATTTACACTTGAATGGCAGTGGGAAGCCAATCTTTTAAGGAAAGGCTGGGGGGCGAGGGGAGGGGGGAGGTGCGGGCAGACAATTTAGTTGCCAGCATCCTATTCTAACACTACATTCATCTAAAAGCTCAACTTCTCCAGCTCACAGAACTACAGCGACCTTATCACATCGCTACTTTCTAAGGACTTCTCCATGAGGTGACTTTTATGAACAAATTGCTAATTTGAGTTTACTTCAAAAAGAATCTTTATACATAGTCATAAGGAAGTTAATTTCAAGCCTAAATGTGGACATTTACATTAATTTAATTTAGCCCAGAGTAAATTACTTCATAATTCTACAAAGCTTCCCTCTTTATACGTGCACGTTCTTTTTGTCATTCACTTAATCTATGACTTCTTAAGTATTTGCACTCATAGCCATGCATTGCCACGCACAAAGCAGCACACGCAGCTTCTACAGCTTTTCAAGAGACACCGGGGAACAACACCACAATGGCACGGATGCACTGCAAGGGCACAAGATCATTTCAACAACGGTAAGCAAGTCTGCTCTCCGCTTTAATAGCCAGTGACATGCTGGCTTTGGCCCTCCACCTAAACATATACACAAGAAGCACACAGGGTTTTTGTTTGCTTGCTTGCTGTGTAAGCATAAAGCCTGTTATCTCCGAGGAAAAATAACAGCATCCTAAGTAGGAGAGTTGGCAAATGATAGTCTCTGGCATAAAGATCTGTAAGAAATATTTCTTCTTCTGTTTTTAAAATGTTATACCTGCCTCTGACTCAAGTCGATCTCCTGCATTCTTAATTGGCCACATGCTGAAACAGACAGAGAGCATGGCCTGCGGAGCGCAGCAAGGAAAAGGCTTGTGCACTCCAAAGCTGGTGGCAAACCACAGTCCCCATGAAAACCACATGTACCAGACACCAATATTTTGCATTTTGCTTACCGATAATAATGCTGCTTCACTTCATTAAAAGCGGCTTATCATTTTATCTGCTCGCTCGGATTAATTAACCTCTGGTTAAAATGAATAAGCACTTGATTTGAGGATTCTATTCAAGTGACACTGGTGAACCACAGCTTGCATACTTCCCTTCTCTTCCTTTTATTCTCCCTTCTCCCTATACCAACAGTGTCTTATCAGGCCATTCGGATTGACATCCTCAGTACCCTTTGAGCACACCATAAACGCTTTCCTACAGAGATGTGAGGTCCCACAGTCCAAAACTCATCCGAGGCCCAATTTCCCTGCTGGAATATGCAGATGGAGATCATCTACTTCTCTCTATAATTACAATCACAAGCTTGGAAACAAATCACATGGAAAGAAGAGTCAGGGAAATAAGAGTGGGTTGCTGAGAACAAGTGAAACCAACAGCACCATTAATACATACAGCTCATTTGTCTTTCCAGAACAAAATAATCTCAAACACGAAGCACAAACAGCAGTCAGTTCCATCAAAAACCTGGTGTTCTTAGAGAGCAAAGAACTTTCTCCCAAGGCAAATACTATGTGCTGTATATGAATAAAGACAGCTTCTGCTACAGTATATGCCTACAGATTTCACAGTTGCATATTACCGCCAAAAATCTCAGTTTCTAGCAGCAAAAAACGTATGTTACCGTTCTTTAGCCAAGCATCTGAAGACTGAACTGTATCCTAGCTGCTCATTTTGCTGGCAAACAGCACTTCGTTTCATAGACTCCATTCTCACCTCTATTCACTTGATTTTATGAATGTCACAAATACCCAAAGGTGTTTGGGAAGGGGAAATAAAAGTCCCTGGATCACCCCAACGTTTAGGTCTCTTGTTCAATCCAGGTAATCCGTTGGTAGAACATTACCAAAGAGGCTGTAGAGCTTCTACTTATTTTTTAACAAGTCTCTTTCATGAGAACAGCATGTTTAGGTTATGCATTGTATACTACAAGCACAAATTCATGGTCCAGCCCGACAAGGCTGTAGGTGGGAGGAGACCAAAGGCAGCTCTGGTTTACATCACACTGCAGGGTAGTAAGTGACCATGACGCACTGATGCACTTCATCTGGTTTTTATGGCCATCAGCATCAGATCAAACTGTTTGAGATGACACGCAACAACGCGTTTCCCAGTATAAATTTACTCAGACAGTTCAAATCTGGACAGAATTTTCTAGACAAAGTTTCTTTTTAACACAAGGCTTCCTACAGGATTAAATATGTTCTGCCCTGCAGCCGACAAGATGTTAGTGCAACTCTCTAATGCCTGGGCTAACTGAACAGGAGCTTCCCCCATGGGGTAAGCCCAAAAGGGATGAGACAAGGAAGAATGATTCCTACCACCACCATGTGAGCTATAAGTAGCACCCAGTCCTCCCAGCACCCCAGGCAGCACCACATTTTCCAGACCTTAAAACCATGAATATACCAGACACGGTAGAAAAGACACATACAAAACTGGGAATCGTGGTTTTGAAACTTCAGCTTGTGATTTCAGGTTCATACTCAAAATATTTGTTTCAGGGAAGAAAAAAATCTGCTGGTTTGGGCTTTTCTTTTTTTTTTTTTTTTTTAATGGGTAGATTGATGAAACACTTCAGGAACTCATGGACACCTTTGCATAGCTGAAGGATGGAACACTATGCACCCAAGTGGGTTATTCCCAAGCAGAAGAGGACAGTCATCACTTCTAAGGAAGTCAGGCAACAATCTTATGTCTTTTTCCATTGCATCGACATTCCAATCTGATCTGGGACTTCCACACGTCTGTTTGAGGGACTAACAGATAACATAAGCAAAAGCAAAATACCAGAGTCTGCCACCTACACAAATACCCATGTGTTACACTTTCTTCCTCTCAGCCACTGATTACAGATGAGCACCACGGGTTCTTTCCAAGAAGTTCCTGCAGACTGCTGGTTTGTACTCCCAGCACTCTGCAGCAGCCACTGCAAGTCATTCAAGTCAAAGTCCCTCCTCACAGGCCTGCAAAGCCCCAGAGAGCATACGAAGCCAACTCAGCTCCCAGGGCAAATACCAGGGGTGATGGTGGGCAGATATAGGGCCTCTAGAAGCAGGGCTTCAACCCCTGGGAGTGGATGCGAAGAATGGACCAATGACTAAACTACGGTTTATCTGGGTGATAGAGCAGGGCAGGAGACAAAGCCTCAGCACAAGGGAACACCCCACTCCACGTAGGACTTATTGCTAAGTAAACTCAGTTTTATGCTCAGAAGTAGGTCTGTACAACTATGAACAACTATGAGGAATATCAAAACCTCCAGTGCATTAAGGACAACTTAGGCAGGCAGACCATAACTGCTGAAATTGGAAGAATGCCAAACAACCCGAGGTAGCTCTGCTAACACCGAAGAACTAAAGAATTTTGACAACAAATAGTCATTGCCATAGCTACACTACAGGGGGAAGCCAGTACCTCCTAGACCTCCATACAGATAGATGCCCTGAGGCAAGCCCTTGCAGTCTTCAACCATCCCTCCCCACAACCCTATTCACTTATTCACTTCCTGGGACCTGTGACATCTGCCCTCAGAAAAGGGCTGACCCAGACAACTGAAAGGATAAGAAAATTCAGAATCACAGCTCTCACAACCATTTTCACCTAGCTGCTTGTGCCTACATATGCCAGATTTTTACTCAGCTTCTTACTATTTCTTAGGCTTTGTACATGAAAGAAGTGATTTAGGAACAAGTGAATTTCAGCTCTGAACTCTCCACTTTCTGTGCGTTTAAAAGTCTTTTTGCAAATACAAAATGAGCATTCAGCTTTCTGACTTCCCCCCCTCCCAATACATAGTAAACAGATTCTAAACATACAAATGACCTGAAAACTGCACTGCTGGGATGGAGAACTGTTTTGCTTCTCCAGTAAGTTTGAGATGTAAATCTTCTCCATATCAGAATTAAAAATTAAAGCCTGTAACCTTTATGAAATGAAAATCAAAAAAATATCAAAGGTTTCATTAAAAAACAAGAGAGCACAGGCTCATTGTTAACATAAAGTTAATTAAGTACTTAAAGGCCTTAAGCAGTGGTAAAGTCCTGATTTAAACTGGGAGATGGTTAAAGCTTTGCAAACTGAGGTCTCTGGAAGAACCTGTCATCCTCTCATAAGGTGCAACATAGCTTTGACAGACACTTCATTTTACTGAATCAGTCAGTGAAGGAGAAATCCTAACCCCAAACTTATCTCAAAGGATTAGAGAGTGAAAAAACACATCCAAGACTTGAAACAAACGCCCTGTTGAAATGCTCCAGAAATGATCAGGAGCTATGAACTTGATTTATATATGAAAAGAGAAATATAAACAAACGAAGTAAGCTTCCCACTGACAGATATGTTATTACAGGTATCCTGCTTAACATACACAGTGTCACCCACCTGAAATGTTAGCTAGCAGCAGTATCACCTTTCCTTTGGAGATGGTTCAGGTTGATACAAATGAGAGAGAAGAGAGGAAAACAGGAGGAAATAATGAGGGGAAATAAAAGTTCTTTCAAAAATCAGTGCAAAATCATCCTTCTGGATTCACTGATAAGGAACACAGCTTCTGAAACAATCCGAACCAAGGTACAGTTGCTCTTTCAAGAAACAACAAAACGAGGAACAACAAAAAATACAAATTATCAAAATGTAGAGGAAATGAGGGAGGAAAGCACAGCGTTAAAGGCAGCAAACAAAACACAGAAACTGTGGGCCACCAGCCAGCCTGATCCTTTTTTTTTTTTTGCCTTGTCCTTGCCCTGCCTCTCCCCTCCTTTTTGTCTTCCTTCAACATTTCCAATCTGGGAGGGAGTATACGCTTCCCCATCCTCCACTTTTCCTGAACCTGCTCTAGTGCAACTCATGGGCAAGAATTCCCTTTAGCTTTGGTTCTCGAATTTCACTATCACATCCAGCTTCTCCTCCCAAAGCTTTTTTGCCCCGAGGAATACAGTCTGCATGATTGCATTTGGTAATACAGACTCTGCTGCTTAAATACCATACATTTGCAGACAGTTAAAGCATATTTTACAAAGGTACCCATCAAGGGGTTTAGCCACATACACTTCCTGGGTGCACAAGTCTCTGCCACAGCTGGAAGGGAACCATGTCCACGGGGACAGTTTCCCTCTCCTGGTGGGGACTAAAAGAAGCACACAGAGTGTTTGTGCTGGAGCTGTTCCCAAACTCTGGCTTCAGAAGGACAATCCATCTGACATGATGCAACTCAAGAAGCACGTGCAGGGCAAGGAGGAGGTGAGCAGCAGGCAGGGAATCCCCTCCCAATACCCAGCACCATGTGAGAGGGACAAACAGATACATCCAGCCAGAGGGAAATGGCAGTGGGTTGTGCACAGCCCCTCAGCTGACCCTTTGAACTGAGCAGAGGCACTTGTCCCTGCTGCTCATCGCTGCCGAAGATGCGTGCTGGGAAGGAGACAATAACAGCAGCCAATGCCCACAATCCTGCAGAACAGTTTGCAAAGCTTGTGCTTCTCTCAGCCCCCAAGCCCAGCGAGTTTGAAGGCATTCAAAAACTCTACAAAAACTCGGCTGGAGCTACAAACCTTAATAGCAACTTTCCTCCACACCTGCAGCTCAGCCAAGCCTCCCACGTCTCAGTGTGCCCCAAAATTCCACGTTTCAAAGGAGTTTTACAAAGCCTTCGCTTGTCTGGGAGAAAACAGGTTCAGAGGCCACAAGGCAGCTTCTGTGGGCTCCTCTCAGCACGCGGCGGCATCAGTGTTGGAGGCGATGCCTGCCTGCAGCAGCACAGGCAGCTGCATTATTTAGGCTGGCACCAAGGAGAAAAGCTATCATCCTTTTTTAAGTTAAATTCAGGGAACCAGCTGGGGACTAGCGATTGCCATTTCTGAAGTGCAAGAGGAGTGTAACCAGCCTTTCCATAGTAACAAAGATTAGCGGCCTGGAGTCTGACACTCCTCCTGCATTACAAGATAGGAGACAAAGAGATAGACAGGTAATTACACAGAAGGAGCCCTGTGGAAATTGCAAACTCCTCGAGAACCCTTTAGCTGGTCTGTACGTTTCTCCTTGTCTCTGCTTCAGCTGAAGGTCTCCAAGAAACATTTGCCCATTAGGTCATTAGCTTTATTGCAGAAGGTAGCCAGGCAGCCAGCCAGTAGGGGCCATTCGATAAAGGCTTAGCTTGCCTCTGCACCGTCAAGAATGAGATAGAGAATGAGAAAGAGAACATCCCAAGGCACATTACCTGTCTGCAGCTTATTCTTGATAAGTTAGTGTACTTAGTCACTCTGAGGGGTCTGACAAATGAACACTGACAAATCTCACTGGGGCAATTTAAGACATTATTGCATTGCAGTGTCTTCTCAAACCCTTCACAAAGGCTGGCACCACAGAGCAACTCTGGCAGAAAAATTCATATCACACATTGGCCTTCTCAACTCATAGTCTAGCAAGTTAGCATAAAGCCCTTCTCAGAGCTGGCTTCAGTTAAGACATCAACTGTGAACTGGAACGGCTCAGAATCCAGACAGAAGATACTGCCTCATCTGCAAGGAGCATTAACATCTGTCACAAAGATGGAATGGGAAATGCCAACTCCAAGCATGCCAGGCAGTTCTTAAGCAAATACAAATCCAAACATTCAGTTTTGGTACTAACATATTTTTCTCTAATTTGTCTAGCCTATTCATTCAGCTCAGGGTGCCCTACGAATCACAGCATTGATTTCTTTTTTTTTTTTTTTTGTCTTTCGTGCATCCTAACACATAAATAACACGTCTTGAAGTGGAAAGTCAGACACGGATTACATGTGGATCAGATCACCAGATAGCTACAAGACCTCATTGCTTAGAAGTACTCCAAAAAACAACAACAAAAAAAAACCAATAAAGGCACTGCATTTGAACTCTCACCCACCACATTTTGTACCAACATGAAAAATTAGTCTGGAGAGGTGAAGAATTGCCATCTGTTTCCAGCCTTTCAAAAAACACACTATTCAGAGCTAGAGCTGGGGTTCTAGCTGGTTGCCACCCAATGTGTCAGTGGTACAACCAGCCATGAACCCATGAAGGACCTCAGAGCTACCAAGCAGATTTAAAAACAAAACCCAAAACAACTAAATAACAAAACAAACAAAAAAAAAAATCGATATTTATCTGATTAGAAGTACATGTCTATTATAATAACAACAAAAAAAAAGCACTTTGAGACAGCGTTCTTTGTCTTGGCTTCTCCAGACCTAACTCACTGTCTTTCTAAACAAAGATTTTGTTTTATCAGTCTGCAATACAATGGTTACATTTTTTTTTCTCTGCAAGCATTTCAAATGTATAAATGTATCTTATCTTCCAGTTTTTCCAAAGGAATAATATCCTGCACACAGAATTCGAGCAAGAAGCATGGGAAGCTTCTGTTTGCACCACACTATTAGAAGGGCAATCCACATTAACCAGAAGACTTGTCTAAACTCTACGTAGGCAAGTTTCTTCTAACATAACCCTTCTTTCCAGAAGGAGCTGAGCAAGCAAGACACCTCGGGGAAAAAAAGCAGATAACAATTACCTCTTACCTTTCTGAAGAGGCCGCCGCCAATTAGCACATTCCTGGAGCTTCTAATTCAGGCAAGAAGAAAGGAGGGGAGGGGGAAAAAAAGAAAAGGGAAAAAAAAAAAAAGAAGAAGCAGGGAGTTTTCTTCCTCAGCACAACAGTATTTCCTAAGGGGTGGGAAAAAAGAAGAGAAAAAGAGAAACAAGTATTAGCATTCATGTTTTTTGAAAAGGCTACAGATTTCAACAATTCCTTGGAAGAGCTGCTCTGCCCCTCCTTCTCCACTTCCAAAATACCAACTTGAGCTCTCCCATGTTTTCTCCTCCTATTGTCACCTTATCAAAATACGGAACATGAAGGGCAAGTCTCCTACTACAAAGAAAAACAAAGATGGATCCCTGTTAGTATGGGATAAAGTTCCACACTAGAATGGGATAAAGTCCCATTCAAAAATATTCTTGAGCATTCATTCTACTAAGTAAATATGCTTCAGCCAAGCTCACACCCACTTCTGTAGAAATTCAAACGAGCCACATTTACTATCAAAATAGTTGGCAAAAGGCAAATTCCAACATGCATACTGAACATACAGGTATAAACTGACACTCAGGTGCTGAGGTACTCTTCCCTGCAAGGATCATACCTGGAATTAAGAGACATGCAACTAACCATAACTTGGTTTCCAGACAACTCTTTTTCTTAAGACAATCTATTTTCTTAAGATAACCTGTTCCAGCGATAGAGAATCTTTCAGTAACAACAACTGAAAAAATAGTAAGCATCTGAATGAATGGAAAAAGAACAAAAAAAAAAAAAACCCGCCTTTTTATGACTAAAGCTACCATTTGGAAACCCAGTTCCACTCCCATAAAACCACAAACCCTCACCTCAGACCATATCTCTCTCTGCCCTACTCCTAACACACTTAAAAAGACTTACAGACACCCAGATTTAATGGGCCCCTCCCTATCTCCAGTACCTGCCTCTGATGAAAGGCAGGAAAATCAAGTGGAAAATTATTTTAAAGGGTGCATGCAAGACATTAACATATTTGAGGAAATGGCAATCAAGGTTTTCCACGGGGAATGAGCAAAGGGAAACACATCCAGTCTGTTCTCCATCACATTTTGTTGGCTTATATTCATAGAAAAAATTCTACTCTTTTCTGTCCCATGGAAAATCTGAATGCTAGTTCTCAGAATAAGGAAAAAAGTCTGTGCCACCTTACATTTCCTCACACACCTCTGTCACCTCTCAAAAAGGTATTTATCCCATCTGCTAAGATTATGCAACTGCAAACGAGTCCTAGTCTCCCGAAATCTATTTTATACAAGGGGCTCCAACAGATAGGAAACAACACAAAAGGCAGCACTCCCACCACAGCATCTCCCTCAAAGCCAGTCATGTCTGTCCAATTGTAAATGGCCACAGTTCCTGCATTTCTCTAGGGGGCAAAAGCTCTCTTCTTCTCTCCTCCTGTCATCAAGACTTAAAGTTGCAAGAATAACTCTGTACAGATTCCCCTCTAGATAGGCAATGATTTAAAGAATTCATGAAGTAACAGTGGCAGTGTAAATAAGCAATGAAAAACTAAATAAAGATCACAGAAGAAGACACACAGAAAATGTGCACTAGGAGAGAAAGAACAGGATCAATGATTCCAAATCTCTTGTGCTTTGTTACACTCATCCATATTGCCTAGCAATCATCTGGCAACCCAAAAGAATGGATCCTGCCACAAAAAAAAAGCAGTACCTTGTCCAAAAGCTGCCTCTCCAGCCTCCTCCCTAAAGACAAAGCTTCCCACACTGTTTAATTCCACTTTCTCGATGTGTTTACACTCCTCGGTTGCATTTCTGCTTTCTGTCAGATTTCAATCCTCTTGTACCAATGGATGCAAAGCAACTTAAGCCAAAACCTGGAGTATTCAAATTGTTAAACCTGTTAAAAAGAGGTAAACACGGAACAGCCCTCACTGTGGGGAGGGGAGAAGAAATGACCCTCGGTGAATTGCTTCTGACATGTGTACATCCTGAGGCTATGTGCTAATCAATACTTACTGAGCAGCTCTGCACAGACCAGGCTGCAAAACAGAAGGGGGAAAAAAAAATAAAAGAGAAGATCTCCCCAGCTTAAGCACCCTAGTTTTGCATCCCTAAATCAAACGCATCATTTGCTTTTCTTTTTCATCATTAAATCCAAACAATGCATTTTTCTCCCTGCTAAAAGAAAGAAACCCTCCACAAAGGTCAGGTAAAGCCTATGAAGAATTGATACATTGTTCCATTTCAAGCCCTTGCAAATTTTATACTTCCATCCTCGTTCTGTTAGAACAAATAATTTAAAGCAGACTCAGAGGAAGAGTGTTTTGAATCAAACATAAAATCAAGAGGTAGCAAAAGGCAGGGCCGAGTGCAAAAAAAAAACTTAAAAGATTTTTTTTTTCACAACATTCTCAGGGAGACAGAAATGTGTCATAAGTACTGCTTGGGGATGAAGCTTTGACTTGCCCCAAAGAAGGTGAAATTGCTCTGTTCTTAAAACCTCAGGCACGGGGAAAGAAAAAAAATCAACTGAAGGGAAATAACGTGTTACCCGAAAGTCAGATTCTAAGTGGAGAAACCTAGCAAAATGACTTACGATACCAAAAGACTTGACTAAATTTCTGGCAGGGCCAGAGATAATTTGTTTAAGAAAAATGTCAAAATGTTTTGGGTATACAGTCACTACAGGAAGGAAACAAACAGAAAACTGGGAAACGCTGTATCGAAACCCAACAAATCGTTGACATCAACATTAGATAAATGAAGAGGCATATGTTAAGACAAACACCCTCAGATGGTGTGTGAGTCAACTTCTGCAGCCGAGTTGCTTTCCTATATCAAGCTTAATAAAAATAATCCTGTATTCCACCAGCTAGAGCTGGGTTTTCATCACATCTCACACTACGCATGCTGATTCTGGGCAGGACCTGAGCTGAAAATTGATACCGTGAACAGGGATTCTGAAATCTGATCTTGAGTAAAAGTTAACCTGGTCTTTCTGAATGACCAGTTCCAGATTTATTCCTCCTGCTGCACCTGGTTGTTCCAAATGTTACCCAAATTTAACCCACTTCCCACAGATAAAGACAAAGATCCTGCATTACATTTGCCAGGGTCTAGTTCCTGATGTAACTGATGCAGAGACTTCATAACTTCAGATAATAAAACAGTTTTGCCCTTTGGGGAGCTACTCTGTTGAAGAGAGACTCCATTATACACAACCAGCCTAGGAGACTTTCTAGATTGCTGGCTTTTTTATCTCTATGATGTTTACAACTTCCATTACATGAAGAACTAGAGAAACAAATTACATCAGAGTGCTGCTGTATGCAACAGCCCCCTCCTCAAATCATTTCCATCACATAAAACAAGGTTTGAAAGTGGGAGGAGTACATCATCCCTACTGCACACGATTTACAGGAGCAAAACAAAAGTGTTGTCAAGGTTCTTCCATCTACATTTACCAATGGCTACTATTCTTCAGGTGAACTACAGGCACACAGATCTCCTAAATAAATTTTCCTTTAGTTTGTCCAGGTCTTAGTGAACTCATGGGATCTACCCACCAGTAGATGTCTAAATGCAAGACTCTGTACTTAAATGAAATAGAGTTTCTAAACAATAGGCATATTTTTCCTTCATTTAAACTGCTTTTAATTCAAATGCCAAACGTATTCTATTTCTGTATCTTTACTTAGAGGAATTTATACAATTATTTTCTGCAGCTTATACAACCTACCTATTTGCATTTCCCCGTCTGCTTTCTTTAGATCCCAAAACAAAGCTCTTCCCAAAATGCCACTTGTCCGTGTGGAAAATCTGAGTTTCCAGAAGCACTATTCCTAAGCATGCACTCAGGCAGCGTGCTTATTGAAACATGACAACCTATGTGTGACAGTTACTTACCAGTCGAACTACAAGGACCACCAATCGTGCAAAAAACATGTCATTTTTTTTCTTCACCACCATAAAAGGCACATGCCTAGCACAAGGATACCCCGTATTTTGTATGCAAAGCTTTGAGGAGCAAAACCAGTGCACCCAAGCAAAATGGAAGACGCTTGTAATTTTAAAACTTTGGTCCCTTACCAAGAAACAGGGAGGAGTAATTTTGCAAAACATTTGTTTCTCCCTTACAAGGTAGATGTAGAGGAAGCAATCCTTTCCCTGAAAACCATGCTCTCCAGCCTTCCCTATGTGACTTAGGGGATGGGTTGCTCATAAACCAGCTAAAGTAAGCGTTGTTGTTGAACTCGGGAACTAGGACATAAGGGACGGGAAAGTCAGGCAGGTGGCCACATGCTGAAAAGCAGCATCTTCTTGGGGCTCCTTGCTGGAGTGGTACCGTGGGCTCCTGTGTGCCACTGTCAGTGGGCCACGCGCTGACGTGACAACAGCTCAAAGGATGAAGTGAGTAGGGAGGGTGCATGTAGAAACATTTGTTTCACAAGAACTGCCTCCATCTTACAAGCCTCATTTCATATTTTTGTCTTATTCTTAATTAAAAAGAAAAGGATACACTTTATGTTGGAAATCTGTATTTTTTTGAAGCTTGAATCATTTAGCCTATTAAACCCAAGCCTGTAATACGGGTGTTATTTCTTAAAAACATACAGTAAATGCATTAAATTATTGATAGTCATTAAACAGGAAAAAAATTTAAACAGCTCTCAGCTTTTATCAATCATTAATGCAGTTTCCACTTGCGCTTCTCACTGGGTTGCTATCATATAGCACAGAGCAAAGAGTACAAATCCTGAAGGCATGAATTCATTTTCTCTTGACGCAGAGTAAAAATATTCTTGGCAGCAGGAGAGAGGCTAAAACATGAAGCATAATGGTTGAAAGGAGGCTTCTGTCTTTAGCAGTAAACAGGTAGCAATACGAGGGAGAGGCAATCTCAGGGACTGAAACCCATCTACCTTCCCTCATCTCCTGCAAGGACCAGTAACAACCTCGTCAATCACCTCCAGTGCCTGGTGCTGTAAAGCACTTACAGCCACCCCAACAGTGTTTACAAATTCGATGCCTATCTGAAATATATGTTAATTCAATGGCATATGGGGGGAGAAAAGGAGCATTGAGGTCCATAGTAAAGCATCCAGCCTGTTGAGTGAGATGAAGATTTCACCCCAAGCTGCTGGCCAGCTATCGAGCCAGTAAAACAGATAATGTGCAGAAAACCCCAACTGTCAAACTGACAGCTGCAGCTCAGAAATGATGGAGACTCACATAGTCTCTTGAAGCTATTGTGAACCTTTACTGGGGCAAGTTGTGACTAGACCTGATGTTTTTATCAGCTCTCAATGAGTCATGTCAATATGGGGAATCTGGAGACAGATGCCAAGTGGTGGCACCTTGCCTGGCTGTGATACTCTGACTACCAGTGAAGTTAAGATCCCATTTTGTGTCCTTTTTACGCACAGAGTGAAGACCTGTCTTAAAAAGCTGCTCCCTCAGCTTTCATCCCCTGCAATTTTATTGCAATGCACTAGTTTAAAATGCAGCAAGAGGGAACACAGTCTTCAGCAATAAGCCAGATACGACTGCAGCATGCAAGGACCTTACCTACTGCTGACCCATAAAACCATCAACACGAAAGACACAGAAACGCCAGCTCTGGATAGGCATTCAGCTAGTGAAACCGTAACCCTGCAGCAGCCCTGTTACTGGAACCTAAATTAATTTGTTTTAAACTGTCTTGTGTCTGTTTAAATGAGCTTTAATAATGGCTCTGGAGCAGAGTGCAGACACATCCAAAGCTAACCACAATGCCGAGGAACGCTCCAGAGGCGCGTGCCCACACCCAGAGCCCACTTCGAAAGTACGAGCAGGAACAAGTCATAACCAAAGGGTTCCACTCCCCACGATGGCACAAATTCCTTCAAAAGAACATTTCTGTTCATATAGGGGGAAAAAAAATGTTAAAGATTGAGGGGAAAAAAAGAGTACTGAAAGAATCTTTGTCTGCTCCCAAAAAAGCTAAGTTCTATGGAAGGGTTTTTTCCTGAAAATGATTCAAGAATGCACTGAGCCGAGCGACTTAGATAATGCCAAATGTTGATACGAAAGTAGCCAGGAAAAGCTGCTGTCACTGGAAAACAGCTTCTAGCCTGATTGTTTACAGACAAGTATGTTATAAAATACAAAGATATTTATGTCCCACCATCATTAGTGCAAATCTACATCATGTAAAAAAAAATAATATTCAAGAGGTGTTTATGTCTCATTATAATGAAGCTCAAGGAAGCTAATAGAGTATTTAAAGTAATAACACAAAAGCTATCAGACCACTGAATTGATTTCATTATATATCAACAAACTAATTCACAATCAATTTCAGTGTAATATTAATCCTTACCTATACACAGAAGTGTAATAGGCTGTATTACTAATGTCATGCACAACCACTACCAGCTTTCACACTGCTCCAGCAACCAGCATCAAGCTCTCCTGTCCTTCAGGCCACAAGCAGTGTACCACTGCACTAACTGCAAAGATAAGGGGAATGGAAATCAGAGCGCTTACACGAGGTGCTTGGACCAGCTCCATGGCTGCCTGCATGAAGCTGCTGCCACAGCTGCACAAACCACAAGCTGAGCCTCCGACTACACCAGGGCTGACATCCCCTCCCCATGGCCATCCACCTCTGGAGTGACACAAGGAAAAGGGGTTGCTTTCCCCTGTGCTCTTCATTCCACTGGATACCTTTATGGAAAGCTCATGGAGTTCCCTTTTAGTACTTAATAATTTTTCTTTTCCTCTTTTAAAATTCACATCTCTTCCTCACCACTCACCAAGAATGGGCATTTCCAGAAGCTACAGTTGCTATTCTACTCTGCTTACCCTGTAAAGCAAATTAGCCTTCCAATAAATTATATGGCATTTTTATTTTGACAATACAAATCTGGATCTCTAGCTCAAATATGGAGTGGGAGTCTACAAGTGCTCAGCAATTCCCCTTCCTAACCAAAAGCAAGGCTTGTATAAATAAGACACAAGCAAAGGCTGCAAAACAAACTCTCTCAGATCCTCAGGTATAAACCTCATGATGACTGCAGCTAAATTTAATGGAAAGCAACTCTCAACTCATAGTTAAAGCCTTTCATCAGTATTTGCAAGGGATATGTGATCAGAGAAGAGAGATGCATCTTCTAGTACAGCAATGCACATTTAACTGGACTATCACAGATCAACACTTGAGGCTTAACCATTTGACTTTCGTTAGTCTTGGAGATGGGACCTTTCTGTATTTGATCCTTGGGTCTTACATGGCAGTATCTGTGCACACACACCACCCGCCTCCCCTTCACTTCTATAAACTGATTCCACGATAAAAGTCGCTTAAAATAACAAAGTCAAACAACTGTCAAACCACCACTAATATGAGCTTTCAAACAGGTTTCCATTTCATAAATCATTTCAGTGATCTAGTTTCACACCACCCCAGGGAAAGTTACATGCATAACAGAGACAATTCATTATCAATATGCAGGGATCATTTGGCAACAGTATCACCGCTAGTGAAGACTTGTGCAGAGGCACTCCAATTTCAATGCATTGCTTATGTAGTACAGAAGTGTTGTTTAAAACCAATGGATTACCTCTAGGTTTGCAAAAGCAGCAAAAGACGTCTGGCCATCCACTTCCCCTGAAGCTGCACGCGGTGGACGTGAGGAAGAGAATACAGCATAAGCCCTGGGTACTAACGTGCTCCTTTTGCTTGGAAAGTAATTTAAATCCATTTCAGAAGATTTGCTAATGATCTCAAGGGTCTAGCAGGTCCAGAGACCTCAAAAAAGGAAGACGTACATCTACTAGCTGATACTTGCTCAGGTGCCAGGTTTGAGGACTGTGCTAGGAACGTCACTACTTTCTACACTGCATGTGTATTTTCAGCTATTTATTATATTAATGCCTATTATATTAGTAATAATAATATGAATTGTACCTACTACTGATCTTTTTTTTTTTACTTCAAAAATGTAGAAAGAGAGTTCTCTTGTGCTGTTCACCAGCCCTGATGCTTCTTTCCTTTATGATAGGCTTCTGATCTCAGCAGTCAATGGTTGAGACTCTGAACATTAGTCTCCCAGAAGAGGAAGAAAAACCAGTGAACCATGATCTGGGTGCGCATACATACTTGGCTCTATTTCCACCTCTGGCACATTTGCTTGTCCTGAAGCTCAGATGGTCACAAATAGCTCTTAATCGATACTTTTCCTCTGGAAATTCATCCAAGAGCTAATTTCTCATTACAAGAAATTCAGCCTCAGGAATTTAATCAGAAACCAAAGCAGTGGGCAAATCGACTCAGGATCTCCAAAGGATCTTTGACAAAGATCATCTCCTGAAGGAAACCCTTCTTCCTGATAATTCTGCTATTCCTAACACAAAAGTACAGCTGCACTACTATGTGGATGTCTGATACAATATGATGCAACGTGATTTACAGTATTGTACTCCCGAGTTCAGAGGCTTTTCCACAGCTCCTGTTTCCCATGTCAGATATTTCCTCCTCTAATCAATTAATTGGAAATACTCCATAATGCCCTCAGCTGAGAAATATTTAGCAACTGGTCATCTGAAGTTATCAACTAAAACAAGTACTTTCACAATAATTACAGCTACAGCTAATACGAAACGCACAACTAGGATTCCAGCAAGGCAGCTTCAGTTGAACTTTTTCTGTGAACAACCACCAAAAATGCAGTAGTCAAGAGAGAAAATCCAGGATCAAGGGCAGAAACAGGTAAGCAACAGAGCAGTGAGACCCCAAAGCAC
Source organism: Urocolius indicus (assembly GCA_013401255.1). Lineage (NCBI taxonomy): Eukaryota > Metazoa > Chordata > Aves > Coliiformes > Coliidae > Urocolius > Urocolius indicus. The sequence goes on from WBNH01003800.1 coordinate 24,802, forward strand.
CTAACAGGTAACCAACTGTCTTACAGCCACAGGCTCTGAGTCTGTAAATAGCACCACGGTAGGAATCGCTTGACTTCCCTGGGCTTTGTACAAGGCGGTGAGCATAACAAGGCTTATGTGGCTGATCCTGCATCTCCCATTTGGTTCCTCCTTACTTTCACACACTGGGAGTAATCTCTCAGAAACATGAGCCAAAGTCTATACTTCAGGAGTTCTAATTAACACTGACCAGAACCATTGCATTTCTCTGAAGCTTGCATATAAATTCCCTGTCTGTTTTCTATGGTATCACCTGCTCCCCCAGCTAACATCCCAATCTACCTGTCACGACTCCCACAGTCTTGCAAAGGTCTCGTGCAGGTGGGACAGGGACAGTTGCTTGTTTTGTCACCAACATCTGAGAGACCGGTTTAGAATGCAAAATCTAAAAGCAGCATTAGCTACAGGTGCTCCATTTATGCTGTCTGTATGTCAGGAGTTGAATAAGCAGCAGAGAGGTTTTTGACAGAAAGACATGGGAAAATTTTTCAATACTACTTACGTGACTTAGGAGGCTAAATCTCACTGTGTCTAAATCATTTAGATATATCAAAAAGCTACTCCTGGCCTTTTGTTGTTATTCTATTAGATGTAACTACAAACTATTACACTAAAATTTATGCACAAATATCACTTGTCAACAGTACTTTAAGAAGAAGAAAAAAGGTGCAATTTTTACCAGTCGGACTGTGAGAGAATTTCCCACCACGCTGTGGCACGTATGCAAAGCTTCTCAGCAGCTTGTTCCTTGACAATGGATTTGCCAAGCAAGAACTGAGGGGATTATTTGATTCAGCATCTACTCAAGTGGCCAATTCCTTCAGCAATCAATACTAATCAGCAAGCTAAAGCCTTGTAAGAAAAATCAGACAGCATTTGAATCCTTCCTGCTGCAGCATGCAGGGCTCTGAGGCCTTATGGTCCAACACAGACACCTCAGATGCTGCAATTTTGGAAGATCAATTTTACCTGCTATTTAAAACACACCCTATGCTTCTTTCCAAATGTCAAAACACAAAGCTCCCCTTTTCAATTGAATTCTTAAGAGGAAAAACACATACGTACAAACAACTTGGGTCTGACGTTGTCTATTTGTTACTTTACACTTCAGCTGTGCAGAAAAGACATTAACGTGAGCACAGGGGACATGGATTAAAATAAAAGTCATGCATTTCTCAGCAAAACACAGGCCATTCTCCCATACACAACTTTTGCATTAACAACAACCTCAGTAATTTCACTTTTTCTTATAATTCTCTACTTTCGGGTTGAGCTCAGGGATTCCTAAGAGTTATAAATTACATCACTATCACAGTATACATGGGAAAGCTGAGTGCCAAAACATTAACAAGAACTTAGGAAAAAAACCCAACACAAACAAAACCTTTGAGGTCTTTAGGAAGAAAAAAACAACCCAAACCAAACACAAAATAACATCCCCTCCAAAAAGAAAGATTTAGGTTAGGCTTTTAAATGCTGCTTTTGTTCAAAGCCTATGCCTCGTGTAGTTGTGTTTCCTTCGGATCACATTCAAACAGAAGCCTTCAAGCAGAACAGAGGGCCTTTGGCATCCATTAAAACCTAGCATTTGAGCTGTGTTTTAACAATCCTGGGAGCCCTCGCTCGTCTGTCTTTAAGAAGCAGACAGTACACAAATCTGTTTTCCTCTCCGTTATACGGTCACTCCAAATCCCACTGCAATTACTAAGTAATTCTTGGCATAGCTGTACCAGAATGACCAAATCCGCATTCAAAGAGAACAAATTGGCAGGCAAGTCGTGTTGACTAGGTGGAGAGGGAGAGCTGGGAACACAGTGTTTCCAGGAGTGCCACACACTTCGATGATAGGGCAGAAATGGGAGATGCAATGATCTGGTAGAACAGAAAGGCTTCTCTGTGTTTATCAGGGGATAGCTTGTTTGGATAACATAAAGCATAATGACTTCAGGCTGTATAAAGTAGCCAGATTCAGAAGGAAGAGCACTAGAGTTCGGGATTCCTAGAAAATAGCAGAAGGAAATGGGTGATCTGTAGCTGTGGGCTGTTCTGCAGTGGTTAAGTCTGGCAATGAGGAAAGAGTTGGGCAAATCTGCAAGAAAAATACAAGCTTTCACAGAAGCTCACCTTCAGACTCAGCAAAAATAGACACACTGACAAAACCAGAACTTTGTATTTTAAATGACACTTAAGAACAATTCAGATATACATTTACCTTACTGTGAAAAAACACACAACCAAACATTAAATCCTCTATGCTGAGCCACTGCTAATCTGCCAGCACACTCGGTGCCCAGTTCTGTGCCCTCCTCCTCATCCACCAAAACACACAGGAAATCATTCCCAGCAGACAGGTCATTTCTTCCATAGCCCTTTTAAATCTGCAGACAAGCGAATGTAAATGTGTATACGTTTTAGACAGAGCCACGGTTTTTAAAGTTTAATATATAGCTGTACTTTGTACCTATTTACATACACTTTCCATATACATTCACGCTTGTTTATACAGAATAAAAGCTCAACATTTTCCAAACGACCAAGTTACAATTTTTGCAGTAGGCAATAACGATTAAAACCTGAATATTTCATAGTGGTGAATCACACTGCCAAGTCTCTGGGGACCAGAGCAATTTGAATTGGCATAAACGAACGTTTCCCAATCTTCTGCTGCTTCTATAATGAGTTATGCTTCAGCCCTGCCAATCATTTCTCGGAAGGCAGACCCACTCTCCAGCTTTTTAGCTGTATTCACCACACGAGTGCTGGGAAGGCTGTGCTTGCTTCCACATGCACAACTGCTGCTGTCTCACAACAGCAGCCCATCTGTGCTTCGGACCTTTTGCCAAAGCCATCCCTGCGCTTCCTCAGAGCTTTCCTGACCCAAGTCTGCATGGAGCTGAGGGAGGGACGAGCCTCGATTCGACACAGCCCATCCTCCCTTCAGCTTTTATCTTCTCAAATCAAATAAAAATAATTTCTAGATCAGCAAAGATGGAAAAAGAATGCATACAAAGCAGTTTCAGTCCCTGTGCCCACACTTAAACTGGCTGCCCTCTAGACCCAGGCTGCGAGCCTCTTCACGGCAGCAGCTCTGCCGAGCAAGTCTCTGGAAGCCTTCTGATCTCAAATGTTAACACATTCCCCTGCTGATACAAGTTTAACCTCAAGAGAAGACAGGAAACAAGCTGCTACGCACAGATTAGAGCTGATGAGCAGTAGGTAATGACTGGAGCTGTGTCAAATCGCGGTTACAACTTCCCTCCCTGCTTTTTTTTGAAGGTACATATGGGTTCACACACTGAAGTTTCCTTTCGAGCTTACTGTGCAAATACCTGAACATCAACCAAAACTCTGCCAAAAAAGCACTTGTGGGGACTTGTCTGCATGGCACAAGAATCTTCTGGCAAACGTGGGCATAGTTTTGCTTGAGGGGTTTAAACAAGTACACTTGCAGATATGTACAAGCAATGGGAGAGTTTAGTAATTTAGAGTTTAACTCAGACAATTTTTTCTTCCCAAAACTGACATGACATTGCCAACAAGCTGTACAGTGATGTACTAATGTGTTAATGGAGATGTTAAAAATATTGCTTCTACATGAGCTAACAGAGTTACAGGAACAAATTTTGCTGATACTTAGCTTTGACTACTTTTATACTCTCCCACAAGTCCTCAGCCTCTAGTTCTACCTGAACACTTTCACCTCCACCTTAAATAACCTTATTTAGAAGAGTACTAAAATTGCTGACAACTCACAATACTTCTATTTGGCATCCTCACTCATTTATACTATACTATACACTTCTTAAAGACCCCTTTGAAAAAACCCAAGGTCCAAAGACTCTAGGCCAAAAATCCAAAGGGTGATGAAAAGCACAGAAGTGCACTGATTTATTAACATGTAACAAATGTCACTGCATTATGAATACAGTGATTTCTTACTGTATACACATCCCATTACGTTGGCTCCGTTAGTTGCAATAAAACAAGCAACAAATTCAAAGTAAGTCTTTTCTTCAGTCCAACACCACCAGTGTCACTGTGTAAAATCATTGTAGGGAGTACAGGAGTTGTCAGCAACTTCAGTTTTGTTTGTGTACACAGAAACAAGAAAAAGGGAACTTGCAATGGAAGTTACTAGAGGTAATAATCCAGTAATAGAAAGTCAGCTCCCAGGACCTCAAATGCTAACAGCCATCTATTAACCCATCAGTCTTGAGGCCTTCTAAGCTACTTCTACTCCTTCTGACTCTAGCACCCCAAAGAGTAATTGGTGGTTATCTCTCTGAAGGATCCATGCCTCTAAAACGGTTTTCAAATCCCTATGAGTGGTGGTCTTGCTCTAGCCTTTTTTAATACTAATATATTGGTTTGAAGTCAGATACAGGACAGACTATTTCCTTTGTCAAATTCTCAGAAGCTGAAACTTAAACAACATGCTGGGAGAAAGCCCAGAACACCTAAATAAATCAAAACCACACAAAAGTTGAATCCAACAGAGTTTCATTGTCCATTTCCCAACAGCTTCTATCTATCCAACAAATTACAACCAATTAATTCTTTTGCAAGGAAAATTTTTGTTTACAGTGATGCTGAAGAAAAAAAAAAGAAAAAAAAAAAGAGCTAAAAGGCATTATTACAAATGTATTAAAATAATTAGTCCATCCACAAACACCACTGGAAATTGCCTTGGGTTTCTCCAAAGCCCTTCAGTTTTGTTATTGTATGTAATTACAGTAATCAAGAGTTCCTAACCAGGTTCTGCAAACATTAGGTTGGTTAAAATAGAGAAGATTTAAGGAATTGTATTCTTTCTTATGACTCCTACATTCTTCCTTTCCATTTCACACTCGAAATCCAAAAGTTGATTTTGCAGTTGTACTTTTAAAAAGAAATTAAAAAAAAAGATTAGTAGGTCAGCTGTTTATTCTGAGACCTTTCCAGCCTAAAATCTTCACATACACAAAAGAAAAACCAAGCTCACAACTTTGTCGGCATCTCACTGCAAGAATGCTAAAAGCCAAAGCACAGCTCCTATAAGGAGCTTCAAATTCATAGCCAAACATCCAGAAAGGTGAGCAAAGTAAGCTTTGCTTACCAGCCAGAAGGTAACTGCACTAGCAGTCCTACAAAATTCGTTTCAGTATTGATGATTAAGTACTTGGAACCTCTCAATTCTAATATCTCCTCACCATTCATCTAAAGCATTCTGCTTCCAAAGGACTGTGTTCCTGAGAAAACTTTAATTAAAAAAACAGTTTAACAACTGATGACGCAAACAAGCTTTCTCTTCCTCACAAGGAAACTCTGTTGACATAGTTGAATACACAGGCACTTAAATTAACACAAGCAAAACCCCTGCTGTAGCAGAGTCAATCACATTTTTGGCGTTGTCCTCACTAGAACCCAGATTGCAAGTGCTGGCTGCATCAGACCGATGGTTTTCAGAGCCTCTGGGTTTTTTTTCCTTATATCATTCTTTCAAAGCACAAGTGAGATATGCTGACGTTCATGACTTTAAGAGAAAAAACAAACTGCTCATTTTAACACAGTGAAAATGTTGATCTAATAGTCAAATCAGAAAATACTTTCTGGAAGTCTCATCATGGTTACATGTGAATTACCATTGGTGAGAGGAGGTCACATTCTAATTTTATAAAGGCCTTAATTCATGGTATTCTGCAATCTTTCAAGTGACTGCATCTTCTTGGAGAGATTTCAGTTGAAAGAGAGGCACGGGAAAAAAGCAGGGACCTAATCACCACAGCTTGCAATAGCCACCCCAGGAGTCAGTAGCAGGAGGCAGCACATACCCGATTGTCCAGCCTGCGCTGCTTCCCTTCACATTGCACTCCTCTGTCCAATGCTGATAGCACAATACATACTCAGGGCTCTGTCAGAACCCAGTGCTACATTTTATACTCTCACAGACTGAGTGGGATCATCTCTTGCGTGCAAATACAGCATTTTGATGCACATAACCTGTAACTCCAGTCACCTCCACTGATTTTTGGACTTGGCTGAAAGTAGATTCTTAGATAACCATAACTCAATCAGGGCTAGGGAGAAAGGCAGAAAACAGTAGCAGCAAATCTTGCAGAAGGAAGACAGGTACTCCAGGGCAGAACTCCTGTTTTCTCTTACCTGCATCTTTCCCACACTCTAATATGGGCATACATCCCTAGCCTACATTCAAGAAAGCACTGTAGTATATTAAAGAATACGCTTTCCAAAGACTTTTTAAGACCTCTCAGAAAGTTCAATGAATGTTGTCTTACAGCACTTTAGCACCAGCAAACAGGTTGTGGGTCCCAAAGAAGAGCTAGCTTATTTTAACAGGATTACATATGATTTCAGGTAACCGGCTCAAAAATCTTGTCTTGTGTACTCCCTGAAATGAAGGGACTGCTACAGAATTGAGCATTCACTGAAATGCTTTGCTAGGTGGAACAACAGCTAAAAACCCCAATATGTATTACATTTCTTTTAAAAAAAGGAAACAAACAAAGAAAAATAACCCACACACTGTCAGTCGTTTTCACAAGTAGGATTCCTAAGTGAGTCCACCAGACTACCATTCTTGACTTTCTGCCAGATAGCTTTTGCAGTATGTTTCTCTCCTAAAAAGTTATCTCTGAAGGTTAAAACAAGCTTGACAATACCAGTCAGATGGTGTTTATCTGCACAACAAACTCAGTTACAAACCATCAATATTTATTAGATATAAATCTCAAGCCCTCTTGCAAGTTATAACAAGTTATATAAATTAATCTTGCTCAAAATACTCAGCAACATATTTTCTAACTTTAACATCATTAAAACAGCATTCACCAAGTACCCCTTGTCATAGTCAGCAGCTGTTTGCACTTAGCTTTCTGCACCTTAATCTTATATTTGGCTAAGTTAACAAAATTAATATTCTAGCTTCCTTTCTCCTCTCACACTTAAGCTCCAAGGCAAAACTGTGTCAAGTTAAAAAATGTAAACAATAATTTATCACTAACATGGAGAACTTGCACACATCAGAGGAAAACTGATTTGCAGGAAAACCCATTTGCAGTGTAAAACCCACGGGAGGTTTTTAAAAAGGACAACACATTTGGAAAGGGCTTTAATTTACAATTTAAACTTTTGTATCTTTCCAAGAACAGCTGAATAAAAATCTGAGAAAAACTATAGCAAGCAGTACCTTTAGAAAGCAAGGGTAGGTTGTTATAGTGCTCCTTAAAACTTCAATATTGAACTGTACTGTGAGCTGATCTTTTCATCAGCAATTAAGTCACTACATGAAGAACGTAGAGCTCCAGACCAAGTTTTCTGGCTTCCCTTAAGCCCAAAACAAGACAGGATGATATACTTACAAATTTCTGCTCTGCTCCTAAAACTCTTATGCCACCAACAATATTCCTATACTAACCTCCTGTTAGGAGGTACAGAGGCTACAAGAAAAGCAAAGCCAGCAGAACACCTGAGGGATTTCAGAGTTTCAGTTCAGCAGCTGATGATATTTAAGCATATGGTCAGTGTAAGCACTTTACTGAATAAGGACAAAATTAACATGTGCTTGGCTGAACTTGAGCTCAAATAGACTTTATATATTTAGCTCCTAGAGTAAGCAAAACACTCTGTCCTGTCTTTTTGTAGGTAACCATCAACATTCACCAATTGCCCCTCCTGACCTAATGTAAAAATGTTTTTGAAGAGAACTCGACCCCTCCCCTCCTGACAATCCAATACTGAGGATTTATCTCCAAGCAAATGCCTCAAAGGCAACAATACTTACTTCATTCTTCCCACCCGACACAAAGGCTACAATCTGTGAGAAGTTTCTTCCACAGGAAACAAATCTAATCAGCCAACTCAATTATTCTAAGCAGTTTTAAGAGAAGTTAGGTAAGCTTTACTGGTTTAGTATCACAGTAAGCCTTATTAAAGAAATTAATTCTAAACTTCTGCCCAATATATCTTCTGACGCCTGTAACTGAAACCCTTTTAAAGCACGTCTCAAAGCCTTCTTAGAAATACAGTATGGACATACTCACACGTATGTTCTTTTTAACATATAATGTAGGGGAGCTCACAGTGGCCGGAGGGCAACAGCATCATTGTGCAGTGCCAGTAAAGCTCAGTGAAACAAGTCAGTGTTATCTCCCACTTATCAAGAACGATCATTTACCAGCATTTCTCCTTCCTGAAACACCTAAAGGAAATGAAAGCTAAGTTGCAAGAACAATGATTAAATGATGCATTTTGAAAAGAGAAACAAGACAAAGGCAACTTCATCCCATTCCAGCCATTCTCCTTTTTGAAGAAATGGGAAGTTTTAAAAGCTCCATCTCTTCACTTGTTACTAGTTTGTCTTTCTATCTCAAAAGGACATGAAAATCGGTTGTAATTCAAGGCTAATTCAATCTCTAATTAGTTGGGAATCTTAATGACTCTGATCCTATGTGTTAAAACTAATTTTTATCATGTCTGATACTTCACGGATGTGTCATGTTCCTGCTAATCTGAATCAGCACTTCGGCAAAATTTTATTATGAGTAGTATGGAGACAAGAAATTTGAACTATCAGATCGTCTTGTGACGATGCACCAGAGAGCAAACAGGAGGAAAATGAAGCAGATGGGTTTACTCAAGGGATGTAAACCCTCTTCCCAAAAGATCATTTGGGAAGATAACCTCCAGTCATTTCAGAATTCTGCATACAGGTTGGCTTTTAACCTTAGAAAGGGCAGCAAGGAATACATATCAATACAAAACTGTTCACTCTAATGCTGCACTTGAGAACGACACAGAACAGAGATCTTCTACTCTTTTATCTAGTTTCTCCTTAATTGAAGTTTAGAAAATAGTGCAAGTAGATTAAAAGAGCACGAAACAAATGTTCCATTGGGGAGAATTTGACTTTCTTGACACGATGGACCTATTTGTTGTGGCTGGCTGTTCCTGGTTTCAGATAGCCCAGAGTTACTTTCCTTCCTAGCAGCTGGTACAGTGCTGAGTTTTGGATTTAGAGTGAGAACAATGTTGATACCACACTGAGGTTTTAGTTGTTGCTGAGTAGTGCTCATTCTAAGTGAAGGATTTTACAGTTTCCCACACTCTGCCAGGGAGGAGGTGCACAAGAAGCTGGGTGGGAGCATGGCCAGGACAGCTGACCTCAAGTAGCCCAGGGGCTACTAGAACAAAGTGCCCAGTATATAAACTGGGAG
>WBNH01003802.1:7500-21573 GCA_013401255.1 Urocolius indicus
GGGCCAGGCCGTGGCTGTCCCCGGGAGCGGCGCCGGCGGGGCGGGGCCGGGGGTTATTGCTGTGTGCAGTGCAGCAGCTGTATCCCGGCGCTCGGGGTGGGCGCAGGCTGGCGCACCGAGGGCCGGCGGAGCGGGAGCAGGGCTGGTGGCGTCGCCTCGCCTGGCCTCGCCCGGCGAGGCAGCAGGTCGCGCTGTGGCGAAAGCCCGTTCCGGGTACAGCTCTCCGCCTGCGGCTGCGGCTGCGGAGCCGTCACGGGCTGCAGAAACGTGGCGTCCGAGCCCGTCGGGGCGAGATTCAGCGACAGGAGAGAGTGTGCAAAAAAGTCCCTGCGGTGTAATTAGTCATTTTTGTATGATGAGCAGGTTCACGTTCAAATAAAGACAATCCTTTTTCAAGAGAAGCTTAATCGAAACAAGGTGATGACTACCGAGCTGTGCGTGAGTTCGCGAGGTTCCCATTCTTTGATGTTTACACTCGGTAGTAGCCAACTGGGAAAAACAGTAGCCAATTAGGGAAAAAATGCTGAAAAAAAAATCCACATTTTGGGTAGAACTCAGCATAAAAAGATATTAAAATTGTTGCTTTTAAAATTACTATTTGATACAATCTGTGCCATAACAATAAATGCAAATCCTAAGTGTGCTACAAACTGTGTCTAAAGGAACCAGTAAGAGGATAGATACATTATATTTAGGGATGGGAACACAGCGTGAGGACATGCAGATCTCCTGCAAACTTACATGGGTTATGGATGTTGCTGCTGCTGATTTGATGACCCATGCCACACAGCTGAGACATGATCCATATCAGTAACTTCAGCACTCACCAGCAAACATGATCAATAGGCACTTTCGACAACTATGTACTGATGTTAATGTTGTTTTTATAAGCTACAATGCAGTGTCTTCTGATCCTTAGGCATAGTGGAGCTGTACTCAGCTGTAGGTCTTAAGGTGAGAAAGAGCAGTATGAATTTTCCAGCTTTCTGCTCCCCAACTGAAGCCCAGTAGCACTGGTTCCAGTGTACAACCAGAGACTTAGTCATAGAGCAACAAAAAATGGAGCCTATAAAGGCCAGCAAAAGAGGTTATAAATTGCCTGCTCTTTTGCCGCCTTTTTTTTTTCTCCACATCTTACACTCAATTGTCTGGGAATTGGGGTGAGTGGGCAAACCTGCAGTGCTTGTTGAGTGGTTCTTCCATGGATAAACACTAAAAAATCAATGACAAATCCCTTTAATGATTAAGCATCACTTTTAACTTAAAAATAAAATCACTCTACGTGCTACTGTGGTAACAAATATTTCCAGCACCACAAATAAAACCATAAAGCAAATGTGGATGCTCTACTGGTGGAATGACTTAAATGTAACTTTTTGCTGTACACTAACATACAAAGTGTGCTGTTTGTGGAAAAGTCTACTTCCCTTAAGAAGTGTAGCAGCGAGCAGGCCATTTGCAATGAAGACATTTGCGTGTTCATGGGAGGGAGCACAGCACTTACAGATACTTTTTCTTCCTGGGAACCCAGTGATGTGGACCTCCAGATGTAAACCACATCTTTCTGCAGCTCTCACGAGTGGAGAAGAAGGTAGGCATTACACTCCCATGTATACACAGCACAAAGTCACATGGATTCAAAACCATGTTAAACGGAAGCGCTTCCGTGAACAAAAAGTGCCCTCTTCTGTCATGATTCTCACCCTGGAATGTTTTTCAAAAGATATATTCACAAGCTGTTGATCTGAACAAAATCAAAAGCACCAATAAACATTTGTTTATTGTTGTCTTTAAGGCATAACAGCTGACACTGTATTTTACCTGCACCTCAGCTCTTGCTTTCAGAGGAGCTAGAAAAGCAGTTATCAATCTTTGGGGAACATATTTAGTTTAAATTAAGCGGATCTTAATACAAAAAGCCTTCTGTAATCTCAGGTTTCCAGTATCTGTTTGACCAGCTGCAAGGACACAAGGAAATGCAGCAGTACACTAAAGAGCAGTGCAATTTCTTTTTGCTCACCACGTTTCTGAAAGTCTGTTCTACTTGGAATTTTATCTTAAACTTCCAAATTCTCTTAGAAGAGGTTCCCATTCTTCCAACTGTCTCTCCCAGACAGGACCAGTTTTGCATGTGGGCAATAGCCAAGGCTGCCAGAAGAGGTTTCCTTCCCATTTTGCCTCTGGCAAAGAAGATACAGTGCAGCTGTTTGAGTAGCAAACTGGCCTGGAGAGCCAGTGCACTTCTCTCCCCTAGGTTGCTGCTGCTGAGCCTCATTTATGTCAGAGCAGCAAGGACAACAAGTGCCCAGTAGCTGTGGTTCACTAGCATGGTCTTCTCCTTTCCCAGAAAGGAAAGAGAAGGGATATCCCAGATTTTTTTCCGAGCCTTCTAAAGATTTTCCCTGAAACCATGAAGATTCTCCCATTCATTTTGTCCTTAGTTTTAGAAAAACAACAGTCTGTTTCATCTTCACTGCCAAACAGCTCATTTCCTAGGTACACCATGTAATAGATCACTCCTACAGTAACATGCAGTTTCACTTTGCAACTTGAAATGCATTGGTAGCTACAGATACTAGACTCCAATTGTTCCAACATGTATCAGCACAATAGACGTTGCATACAAATGGCATTTTCCTTGTGACTTCTCAAAGAGATGTATCTGTTCAGTTTGCCATCCAGAAAGCAGATAATAAGGCATCGGGCACAGTACTTCTAATCTGGCATATCTGCCTAGTAGGTACAGGTTGGTTTTCCTCCAGGTACAGATGACTTTTGGCAATGGCAGATTGGCTTAGCTGAATAGATAAAATCCTGTATAAAGCTGCAAAAAAGTGAGTATGTCCAGAGTGCTTTGCACCAAAAAATCTGTCAGAATTCAACATTTATTATGAATAACTTATTAAAGATTAATGACAGTTTTATGTTTGCTGAAGAAGAAATCTTGGCTAGTCTGGAGAAATCCTAGTGTCCAAAATCTAAGTAAAAACATCTTCTAGATTGAAGCCTATTCTTTCAGGTTAAATCTTGTCTCCCAGCAGAGGATTCTTAACTCAAAAACATGTCACACACACTAGTCTTTTTTTAAAATCTATTTTGAAGTGGAGATGTGTCTGGAAAACCAACATATTCCAGTAACTCTTAATTGCTGGAAGAGCCTCAAAGGATTAAATTGGATCAAAGGCTGTCTGGGATTGTCTTAATGTTTGTTAAATGTTTAAAAATGTAAAATGGTGTTATTACCTCAGGGTTAGCTCTCTAGAACTTCAAGATATTGGATGTACTTTGCAAGGCATTGATTGATGCTGACTTACCAAGTCAGGTTTTTTCAGGGTTTTTTACAGCCTTGGCCATGTTTCGGTCTGCAGAATATCTTGCACTCTTGCTGCTTTCATTTACAACCATGTGGTTCAGTCTTCTCATTCAAGACTGCATAAGTCTTCTCAGGTAACTGGAGCAGTGGCTTGTGGAAAGAAAGTATATGAAGCAGAATTAATACACTTCAGAATAGTAAAACCAGTTTAGCTCTGGGAAGGAGGAATGAAGCCACCATGTTTTAAGTGGGGGTTCTGTTGGTAACACGCTCTTAATGCCTCTTTACCTTACTGATTGTTAGTAACTGGTAAATCTTGATGTAAGTAACGCTGTGTTGGCTTGATTGGAAGTGATGCTTTATAAGAAAGCAGATGATAAAGGTTTTTTTTTTTGTATCATTGTAAACTTCTTTACAGGGAAAGAGAGAATCTGTTTCTTGGGGGATCTTTATCCCCAGGAGTACCTACCCAACATTTTTTTTTACTAAAGTTAAGTTTTCTTTTAGTCTCAAGAGCTCCTTTCACTAGAGAGCTGGAGGCAGTTAACAAGGTGGAGTTAATTTAGGCTGTGGAGCATTCTGCTTGACAGTCCATTGGTTATTTTAATGCATGAATCCTAGAAATGGATTTCATTAACCGCAAATATCATACCATGTTCATACTTAGCAAGATTCTGAAAGTGTGCTAATGTTGTTGAGACCATTGACACAATTTGTGTCAAAAGTCATGATAATCCTTGTCATGACATTTTTGTGTCCCTCAGGTCTGCTTTAAATGGCATAATGATTATATATGTAGTGTCTACTACTATTATAGCCATTTGTACATTAAAATGGGATATTGGCAAGAGGAAAACCATCCTTCTACTGGGAGTGGAAAGGAGGTATTCCCACGTTCATCCTAGATACTAGATTCTGGTGGAAAGTGAGATCAAGGCTCCAAGGAGCCTTACCAGAAAAGACTGGTAGAGCTGCCCCCACTCTGGATAACAAGCCCTATTGTCCAGCATTTAAGTCCTGCTAGTTAAATTCAGGATGCTGTACGACAGTGTATGTCAAAATATAGCCACCCTTCTGTAAAACTCAGCAGGTCACAAGGTGGAAAATGATCCTGTATTTTTGAAATTTATATTTCAGTAAAAATTACAAATTGTCTAAAAAATTCTGATTCCATATTTCAATGTAATCTTTATTTGTAATATAACTGAAAGTGAAAGGAAATGTGAGGTCCATGAATAGTTTCCCTTCATGCTTTACAACTGTTAAAACATGAGTTGGGACTGTCACATGTTTTAACACACTTTGTCACATGTGAGCTTTCATGTATTTAAAAATAATATGTATACATATTTTATATATATACACCCACACAATATTTTTTGAAAATTGATTTTTTTAGGAAAAGCAGCAATAACACAGTTCACTGATGTTTAAGCAAAGTAAGCATTATAAATACACAGAAAATTCAGAACCTTTGAAATGAAAGTACCTCTTCATTTATTGCTTTAGAACATAAACTCCCTTAGCTAAGTTGTCTTACTTAGATGACTCCATATTTCCCAAGGCTAAGTTGCTAAAACAGCTGATACTTGAAATGGTCAGTCACTTGACTGGTAACAGACATAGATTTCTAGTTTATAGAATATCACTGGATTGAATGCAAATAAATTCTGCAATGCTTTTTATTCCTTCTAATAGGAATAAATTAGGAATTTCTGTTTTTTTAACAGAAAACAAAGTTCACCTGCAAATTGTCACTATTAGTTGCATTGGTTAGTAAACAACATTGCCAGTCCCATTATAATTCCTTTCATGAGACACAGACTTTCTGATAAAATGCACAGATGCAAAGAAAAGCACAGACGGCCAAGACTTTGGCCATATTAGAGCCAGTGTTCCCAAAAGCATCCATGAATTTTGGCTGGTGAAGTTGAAGAAACCCAAACCAGAAGGATGTTTTGTTAGTGTGATCTTCTGAAAATATGGGTTTTTCATGCAGGTAGAATTGCAACACCAGATTCTTAGTTTTTAAACAATAGTACCTAAGGTATTTTTGTTAGATATTTTGGTTCTTCCTGCTTCCTGTAAGCGATCCTTGGCAAGACTTTTTGAGCAATATAGTTTGGCTGTTCACAATATGAAAAATGAGAAAAGCGCTCAAAAAACATACTAGTTACTAACTCTTGTTTGGAGAATGTAGTGGGCTTGTTGGCCAGGTTTTGATAGTGGGGGTTACAGGGGTGGTGGCTTTAAAAATTGCTTCTAGAAACTTCCCCTCTAGGTGATAGAGCCAGTGCCAGTTGGGTCTAAGGTGGACCTGCTGCTGACCAAGGCTGGGCCAATTAGCAATGGAGGTGACACCTCTGGGAATAACGTATTTGAAGAGGGATGAAGTTACTGCACAGTTGCTAAATGGCTGTTATAGCCGAAGGGAGTAAAAATGTGAGAACATCCCTGCAGACACCAAGGTCAATGGAGAAGAAGTGGGAGGAGGTGCCCAGGCACTGGAAATGAGATTCCCCTGTGACCTGGTGTGAAGACCATGGTGAGGCAGCCATCCCTTTGAGGTCCATGAGGGAGTAGAGATCCAGTCACGGCCCATGGAGGACCCCATTGCAGAGTGGGTGGATACTGGAGGGATGCTGTGAACCCCTGGGAAGCCCACACTGGAGCAAGTTTCTGGCAGGACCTGCGAACCCATGGAGAGAAGACCCCATGCCAGACTTGGTTTGCTGGCAGGACTTGTAACCCAGTGGGGACTCCTATGCTGGAGCATTTAGTTCCTGAAAGACAGTTCTCTTGACTCAGTTTGTCAAGAGCTGTGTCCCATGGGACAGAGCTACACTGAAGCAGTTCATGAAATACTGCTCTCTGTGGCAAGGACCTACGTTGCAGAAGTTTTTGGTGGACTCTTTCCCATGGGAGAGACCTCACACTGTTGCAGTGGGAAGTGTGATGAGTCCTCCCCATGAGAGGAAGCCGTGACAAAGTCCGTCTGGAATGAACTGACCATGACTCCCATCCCCTGTGCTGCTATGGGGTAAGAGGGAGAGTCCTGGGAAGAAGAAGGAGTGAGTGGAGGTCTTTTAAGATTTGTTTATTTCTCATTTTACTACTCTGTTTTGATTGTTTATTAATAAATCAAATTAATTCTCCCCAAGCTGAGTCTCTTTTGCCTGTGATGGTAATTGCTGGATGATCATAGAATCACAGAATGGTAGGGGTTTGAAGGGACCTTTAGAGATTGTCTAGTCCAACCTCCTTGCAGAAGCAGGTCCACCTTGATAAGGTCACATAGGAACATGTCCAGGTGGGTCTTGAAGACCTCCAAGGAAGGAGTCTCCACAACCTCCCTGGGTAGCCTGTGCCAGTGATCTCCCTGTCCTTATCTTGACTCATGAGCCCTTTGTTATGTTTCTCTCTTCCCTGTCCAATTTAGGAAGGGGAGTGATAGAATGACTTGGTGAGCACCTGGCACCCTGCCAGGGTTAAACCACCACAGAGATTAAATTAGTGTTTTTGATAACTGATCTGTTATAGCTCTTTGAGCAAAAGCATCTGCCAGGATTCTGGCAGAAGGATTTTGTCTTCCTTCACCCTCTCTGCAGAGCATATAGTTCCAGTTTATAATCCCTGGTGGAAGGGAAGATGGGACTATAGCCCATTAATACATGCAAGATTCGTTTACTTAATTGTAAATGACTTAGCTTCCAACTATGAGTTTAAATTCTCATACACTTGCAAATTGCTTTGGGATCACTGACTGAAAGGCACTGTATAAATGAAGCACATTCATTATCATCTGAAAGCTCTTTAGTCTGAGCCACTTAGTAGAAAACCTGTGGCATCATTTTGACACTGGTGCACAGGTTCTGCCCTCTAAGACCTGGTGCCAGTCTGAATCTGGAGAAAAAGTTGTTCTAATTCAGCTGACCACTATCAAGCTTCAAATGGCTGAGATGAGCTACTTTTAAATTACTATAATAATTTTTTGCTCATAGTTACAAAAGAGATCATATATTCTTATATTCTACACCTCTGGACAGCCTGCCATTTCTGAATTCTTGGAAAGGATTCTGTCCCTAATATTCAGACTTGATGAACATACCAGTTCTCTGGCATTCCTGCGTTCACTCCCATCTGTCATGTTGGCTCTGTTCCCACTCGGAATTATCTATGCCAATTTCAACGGGGCAAAGGTGCTAACCAAACATGGTTTTAGAGGGACAGCTTTCATAACACAGCAAGTGCTGTCTCTTTTGCCAGGAGATCCTGCTGTTTGCAAATAATTCCAGCTTAAGGCCACATGCTTCATTACATGGGATCACATCTGTAGATGCTTGTGGGCATTATAAAAAAATCAACAAATGTCTACTGTATTTCTCTTTCAGTTTGGCTCAGTGCTTGGAATTTTGCATGTGGAGAATGAATGCTCTGCACCTTGTTAACAGGAGAGAGCCATAGGCTCTTACATGCTCTGAACAGTCTTAACAGGTTCTGCATCAAAGCTGGGGCGACAAACTGCAGAAATTTTAAAACAGCTCTGCTGTTTTTTCATGTAGCCCTTGATTGCTTTGTGTCTATGGTATATTCTAAGGTGAGAATGATAGAGCACTGCCTTTTTGTTCCACAGCTTTTGCCTTTCCAGATTCTGGACAGATTTGTGTATAAGGCATATTTTGTGCCTATCCAATTGTAAAGTAGCTTCTGTGTACTGCAAAATTGGTACTGCTTATTAAACTTTATATTCTAGATAATTCTCTATATGATACAGAAATATATAATAAAATATTACACATATATATACGTATAATATTATAGCTGCACTTGTCTCTATTTTGCCCCACTGAACAGATTACTTGTTTTAGAATAATTACTCTGTAATGTATAAAGCCAGAAATGGCTTAGGAAAGAGAAAAATGTGTTCATGAGCCTTAACTGGGCAGCCCACTATGCTCCAATTAAAAATATATTTTTGAAGTTAAGCAAAAGAATATTTTCCCCATGATATTTCTCCAAAAAGAATATTTGGAATAAAATAAGATTCAGAGCAGGTAATTTCCAGCTATGCATTTGCAGTCATGATTAACGACTTTCAGATATTTCACCATCCAGGCAGGATCTGTGGAAAAGAAACAAAAAAAGACCACAACCCCCTCAATACCCATGGTGTTTTTACAGTAGTATGCTTGCAGTATAGCACTAGGAAAGACCATGTTCACGTCCTGCACAGAAAAGTAGTCTTGAAAATCATGAGAGGTATTTTCAGTTGTTTTCTTTACCAGCAAAGCACTTAAGGCTGTTTTAAATTATATCTTACATCTCCCTGAAATAATATTGAATTTAACAATGAACAGAATATTCAAATCTTTCAAGGTCCCAGCATTTTCAAGTATGCAAAGTGATAAATGAATATGTTGGTATATTGGAAAATTCTATTGAAAATCAACATCTGAAAATATCAAGATTTTGTACTAGCTGTAAATTTCAGGGTATTAATATGTACATTTATATTTTTTAATTTTTACTTTGTTGCTTAGCGTAAGTTTATAAAATCAGGTACAGCTGACAAGATTTCATAGGCTTTGAAGCATACTTAATGTGGTTCTTCTACGCTACTGATAAATCAAACTTCTCATGATCAAGAAACAAAGATAACCAATCTCATTTCACAGCATATGACTGTATCAATTGTTCCTAATCTTTACCTCCTCTCACCTGTCTTCTGTCCTTGG
Source organism: Urocolius indicus (assembly GCA_013401255.1). NCBI lineage: Eukaryota > Metazoa > Chordata > Aves > Coliiformes > Coliidae > Urocolius > Urocolius indicus. The sequence continues at coordinate 16,549 of WBNH01003802.1, forward strand.
TCTTTTTGACAACTAACGTGAGGTGGACTGTTAGCACTGATTTGTTTTCCATACTATTTGGACTCCGAGATACTCTTTTCCCCCTTTTTCTTTTTTCATTCCCCAGGCCCCCAAAAGTACTCCTTCACAGTAATTGTATTCCTCACAAATTATGTGTTTCTCAGGGAATGGGAGCAGAGTAATAGAAGAGCTGTATATTAGTGCCATGGAATGAAAAACTTGAGGGACCAGAGGTTTTCCAACCCAATTGGTCTTGAGGAGTGAAAAGAAAGTTCTGCTCCAGGAGAACCTCCACTCCAGGAGCTGCCTGGTGTGGGGGCTATGGCTGTTTTCAGTGAGCTGTATTTTGATTGTTCCTTATCCATCACAACAGCAGGGTTATAAAATAATCTGTCTACCTGATAAACTGTGAGATGTTGCAGTGAGAAGCCAGTCCATCATCTCTCTATTGAAACCTCAAATCTTTCCCATAAAATATGAAGCCAGCCATGAGACTCTTGTTAGGAAACACCTAAGGGCAGCAGAGCCAAGGTAAGTTGGTGGAGTAGTAAAAAAATGACCTGTGTTTGTTCAAGCAATATGGAGGCTTTAGCTAATTGAAACTGCTATCTCAAGAAGACCAATAATTAACAATAGTTAATTAGAAAAATCCATGGCTGGATTGTGATTTTAATACCGCTAAAATGACTAATAGTGTGTATAAATAGTGACATCCAGTGTTCAGTTAGATCAACCACAGGTCCCTGTTCCATAAGGTCATTCAATTTAAAGATTTATTACAGACCCTATTTAAAATGCCTGTATAAAGATAGTAGGCTAATTTGAATATTAACTACCTGCCAACTTCAACACACCTCCACAATAAAAATTTCCTTCCTGACTTGTGGGGGAACAAGAATGGTGTGGTTCTCATATAATGCTTTAACTTTCTTTTTTTATGACAACAAGCATCTGATTATTCCCAGGTGTTCTTGATTTCTTCTTTCTCCGCTCCTGTTCCTATGAATGTGGCCATTAAGGCAGCAGTCATAAGGGATGTGTTCACCACTTCCTACTCTGTCTGTCTCTTAACATAGCCACAAGTCTACCGTCTTCTCTCCACATTAATTCCCTGAGGTAACCACACAGTATTTGTGTTGACTACCTTAATTTTGATCTTCTCTAATCATTCCCTGCCAGATGGCAGTTAAAGTTTAATGGTCCCTGTAAAAATAGTTCCCTTTCTTCTTTTAATCAGTCACGTGTGTTTGTTTAGCTAACTGTTAGATGTTCAGAAAGCATGAAGGGACCACCAACACAATTACTTCAAAATACACATCTGCATTGTGATTTCAATGTTATGCAAAAATAAAGGGTTATAGGGTAAGCAAAATTCCTGAAAATTAGCACAGACTACTCAACCTTAAAATTTCTGGTTCCTCTAGATAAATCAGAAAGGTAAAAGGAAAAATTAGTGATATTTCATATAAACAAATGTAGATTGTTTTTAGTATCTTCTAGGCTAAATTGTTTGTGTACGCTGTGCTAGAAAGCATTTGGTATGGTGCTTTTAGGGATGAATTGAGCAATACACTTAAGCAGATGCTTAACTTTAAGCACTTGTGCATGTCTAATGATAGATAATACATCCTTGAGCTAGGTACTTTGGCATATGCTTAATGTTAGGCCCCTAGGGAGTTCCAATGAAGTTGTTTACCTTCTCGCATGTTTAAGGCTATGTATCGACACCTAATGACACATAACCTAAATTTCTCTGGTATGTGTTTACTTGATTGAAGCTTATTAAAGGTTTGAGGGTTTTGCAGAATCAAGAATTTAATTGAATTGTATATTCATGCAATGCTTAAGTAGCAAATCAATTTAGAGGCAATCTAATATCCATTGAGGAATATGGAGAACTTGCAAAAGCGATAGGCTGAGTCAAATCCATCACAGTGCTGCCAGAGGAAAGATTGTTGTGGAATTAAATGGAGACTGGATCAAGCCCTAAATGCCTTGCCTAGAGCAATACAGGAAATATATACCGGAGTTACTAACAGAACACAGATTCTGACACAAATTAGACTTCTTCTTTATCCAACATCTGTGCACACTGCAACTGGATGTGTCATTGCAGCCTGCACAGGCTAGATTCTAGGTGCATGTGAATACCTATGGATACTGCAGGCATCACATCCACCTACACATTCCTGTAAGATGAGACTAAAAAAAGTGCAGACCACCCTACATTATTCTCTCTGGTGGAAGACGAAGAAAATAGGGATCCTTGTGTCTTCCTCCAAAGCACATTTTAACAACCATCACTAAACCAAGTTACCAGATATAATAAAATATGCACTGCAACAATACTCTCCGCTCCGTTGTTTTAAGTGAAGGTGGTAGAACTCAATTATATGGAAGTTTTGATCACCTTGGTGCTTTTTGATTTTCACATGAATGCGTGGGAGTTACTGGAGTTACCCCAGCTCCAGTTTTTCCCGTTATGCCTTAATTAGTGATAAGAGAATTTGTTCTAACATAGCAGAAATAGCTATGATATTTTGCCTAAGATTTGGAGCAGAAAGGAAATTTTTTGTGCTTCATCTAGATGTTTTTCCTCAGTTTGTTTCGGGGTAAGCTCTACAGCAGAGATGTAGATGGCACTGTTTGCATTATGATAATAACTAGATGACCTAATTGAGATCAGGGCCTCAGGGTACTGGATGCTGGGAAAAATGTAATAAAAGCGAAAAAGGAACATGAAGTCTGAATATACAAGCTATTTTGTAAATCTGGGACAGAGGGTTCGATTTACCCAGTGTCAGGCTGTTACAGTTGCTAGTGACTCGCTCTCGTTCCCTTGTGGCTTAGCCATTGGCCTGAACTGCAGCAGCATCCTTCTTCTGTATTTACATTAAATTAAAATGTCTGTAGAGCCCAACTTTGCTAATTTTCATATGTTTGTGTTGTAAAATCTGTCAGTGGACATATCTTTATTTCCTTCTCCCCTAGTTTCCTCTCCTGTTTCCATATCAGAGAAACGTGTACTGGTTCCGTCCCTGCTTGGCTAAAGATTGCAAACATATAAACGATCAAAATAGAGCTTGCTGGGCTGATGATGGCTAATAGCAGGTGTCAAAGTGAAGGCGTTCCCCTATGGACACAACCCATCACAGTTGGGCTGATGCCCAGTTCATAGGAGGGAACATGAATCTTTCAAATGGAAAGGGAGATAAATTGCATCTAAACACTCTAATGATGATAATGTAGAGAGACAGATGTGGTAACTGAGTATTAGAATCCCTCCATACGCTCTTTCCTTCTATTATACTGTCACATTATATACTATTGACTAATATAAGCCAGATGCAAAAGCAGAATGTTGAGTTTATCCCCTGGACTTCTCCAGATTTGTGCAACTTAGAAATATTTTTCACTGGCAAATTGACACAAAGGCTATTTTTATAACCTCATACGAAAAGTGTTTTGGAAAGGTCTTACTGGCATTTGTTTCAGCTTCACAACTTTTGTTAAAACATTAACGCCATAAAAATTGAGACAACTGCAGTTCAGAAATCCCGATTCTGAGCAAGGAATTTTGTTTCCTTGCCTCTAGTGTAGCCACTCACACCTTTACAAAGATAGTGCTGTGCAATGACTTGTAATTCAAAAGTGGTTTGGGTTCACTTTTCATAAATGTAAATGACATAATGATTTCACAAGGTGAAAAGCAGCAAAGAAGGAGGTGCAGAGCACTGCCAAGTGAGTCTAGGCATGGAGAATATGTAAGAACCACACAGAACATTTATACACCTGATATACTATATGCCAGTTGTTAAGGCAAAAAGCCAAAGGTAATGAGCATTGTGAGAATTACGAGAGCTCCTTTTTGGCCCAGCTTCTTGCCTGTAATTGAAGAACTATCCTCTACTGATCCTTCAGGTGCTATCGGAATGATTTGATCCAGGCTTCAAGGGAGAATAAATCCCTAAAGACTAGAGAAAACTTTCTTTATGTTCTAGCTCTGTGCTAGAAGGAAGGTATGGATGTGACTCATGAGTATTCTTAACAATTTTCAAAGAAAGTTAAATTCCTCAATGAGATTTTGATTTTAATTTGGAAAGTGATTTTTATGTGTGCTTCAAGATGGATGGAAAATGCTAGGTATGTTTACATATTTATGTTATTAGAACCTCTCATGAAATGTACATTAACATGAATTTATTAGAATTTCTGTGTAAAAACATTTCTATACAGTATTAAAAAAAAAACAACCCTAAGACAAATCATAACAGTTTGGGAATACTCTCCATGAGTCTGTACTCTCCATCAGTTTTAACAATAGGTTAATTCTTTTTCTTCAACTAGCTTCTAATGTATCCACAGAAAAGTAGTGGTTATAAGACATTCTAATTTTATCCCGAATAATGGATTTTAGCTTTTTTTATCCTTGTGAGCTCCTTCTTGCCTACAATATTGTATTTCAAGGAATTAGTGGCTACTCTGTAAAGCTGGAAATTTCTTTCTATTCCTCTGTTCATTTCTAGACTTGAAATCTTTATTAAGGCACAATCTATACGTGAGAAAATGGGCTGAGAAAACAAAGACTAACTTGGCAGTCTCATTAAAGTGCACGTAATAGTCACTTAGCTTTCCTCACTTTCCACATTCTATCTTTGTGTGTTTTTATTCAGTTTCAAACTGTTTGGGAACAACACTTCCCTTTACTTTTGTCAGGAAACCTGGGACAGTTGTGTGCTGCCTAAACAATTAGGTCTATTTTCTAATCTGTACATTTTATGGTTGAGGTATGAGGCATCCGAGTTCAGAAGCATCCTTGAGAAATGTTTGCTTGGCAAAAATGTTCCAAAACATAAAGATAAGGTAGTAAATCTGAGGAGCACTGAATGTATAATCGACAAGTCAGAAAGATAGGCAAAATAATTATTAAAATAATTATTGAAGCTCTGGAGAACATGTGGGTTTCCAGATAACTATAATGCAAAAATTGTTTGCTGATATTCTCTTTTTTTTTTTTTTTTTTTT
>WBNH01003802.1:21770-79612 GCA_013401255.1 Urocolius indicus
TCCTTTTCTTTCCCTGGGACTTCAGCAATGAACTATAGTGAAAGGGAAGAACTGTTAATTTAATTTGAAACTGGAAATTTAAAATAGTGGATTTTACTGCCAATTAAAACCATGCAAAATCCCTATGATTCAATAATTGAAAAGCCGACTGGGCAAAGAACAACACTTGACTGCATACCTGCAAGGATGAGACAAACTACTGTGTCTGTTTGTTACTGCAGATATTGGTCTGAGACGACACATATAACATTTTATAAGTAATATTAAATGCACTCTTTCTGTTACAGGACAGTGTAAGTAGTTGGTAGTCATATTATGGGAAGGACCTGCTTTTGCTGTCCATAACTACTTAAGGACATCATATAATTCACTTCTCTGTTTATCAGTAAGACATTATTTGAATCATACATAACCAAGTACTCTGGAAGAATTTAAAAAACCCCAAACACACAAACAAAACAACAAACCAATCAAGGAAAAGGAGATAAGGCTAAAAATAAAAATATTAAAAAAAAAATTACTAAAAATAGTGGAAGTAGACTACCAAGTCTAAATTCAAAGATTCTTCCATGCTACCTAGTATATTTTTATCTTGCAGTAACAGTAAGAAATAGTTTTATCAGAAGGACATTTGCATTCAGTTTTCATGGAGAAGGCTTTTCTGAGAAATGGAAATCCAAATTATAGTATTAGCTGAGAGAAATACAGCAAAGCAAACCCATCTTTCTCAAAAGAAAGAGCGTTAAAGAAAAATGAGTAGCTGTATAAGATATCACTGCTTCTGTCAGAGTTCATAAGTGGAAGTTACACTGGTATATTAATCTGGCAGCTTATCCCCTTTGATTATACTGTATCCACTTAACTCATGAGAAAAGTATAAGAACCTGTTATCCTTATGTTGTGCTTTGCATTTTTAATGCTTAGCAGAAGCTGTTGGTGTTCTAAAATCTTCACCAAATGTAACCATGCAGTGTGGAAAAAAATGAAGTCATTAAACTGCATTCATGCAACAGATTCATCTTGCATTTAATGACCAAATTTCTAAACAATTACTGAATTTGGCCCAGGTGCCTGCCTAGAGGGAAGCCAAATTTTTCTTCCATTTTGAGAAATTGGCCTCCATTGTTTTCCCTGTGGAGAAGGGATGTGCAGTAAGAATACTGCTTGGCATAGGTGGCTACCAGTCTGTTGATGCTGTGCAGGATGTCTGAGTGCAGGCAGACACAATGTGTGTGGGAAGACCTGCTATGATAGAGTACAGGTACAAGTGGTGACTTCACTTGCCCAGCAGGCTGTGGGAAGGACTGACAAGACAAGCTCACCTTTCTTCAGGACTTAGAACAGATGCAGTCTTCTTTTTCAAATTGCATATAGCAATTTATTTCTTCACAGAGGAGTCTACATCCTTGAATTTTCTCTAACTTTTTCCTATATGTTCTCAAGACAACTTGTCACAGAGTCAATATCAAATTTGTTTTAAACTACAAACAGGCATTTAGTAAATGCCAGAAACAACAGAATACTAAAAGTTTGGAAATAAGTGCACAGCAGTCATAGCAAAAGTGTGTTAAAGAAATTGGCTCAAAGTTAAAATAGTAAAATGACCAAATTCTAGGGATGAATTATTCCCTGAAGTAGCACCATGATTTCACTCAGGAAGCATTATGCAATCGGATTATAGCTGGAACATTTTCAGCCCAAGGATTCATCTTCAGAAACATAATTCTTGGAGTGTAAAATATCCTGTACCTCCCAGTCTCAGAATAATGTTCTGTTAGTAACTTTCATTTCTGTATATCATAAACTGCAATTTGCTTCAGAGTTCTTTTTACTTATTGTTAAGAACTGTATAAAATGTTAATTTTACGTCAGGAAGGGTTAAAGGTCCAAGGAATTCAGCTTTCACTGAAACATGGGATTTCCCTACACACTCTTGAAAATTGTGCCTCCAGTATTCAAATTCTTTGATTCTTTTGTCCACAGGAGAAAATTCCGTGCAGTTACCCTGTAAGATGTGATAAGGGATCACAGAGATAAGGTGGTCTCCTACTATGAAGTGAACTGTATAGTTTGATGAGGAAAAAATCTGTTTTATTTATTAATTTAGAAAAAATACCATGAAGATTGACACTAATTCGAGTGTGCAAAGTTGCGTGACATGAAGAGATTTGGGGAGCTTTTTCTCCTGATGTCTTAGACACACTGTGGAAATTTCTTGCCTGGTGAGATAAACTAATGGATTGACAAAAATACAAACTCTACCAAAGAGGAACTGCATAAAACAATGTCTTCATTCAAAATGCAATAGAAAAAACATCACATTCATAGCATGCTATTTTTCTTTCTAAAATATGAGAAATCAGATTCAGCAAGTTTGTGCTAAATTTCACTCACAAATACTATGTAGAAAACAGACAGTCTTCAAGATCTTAATACTTTACTTTGAAACTGATATGGGGGTAGTGGTCTTGAATTATAAATATTTTATTCTGGAAAAACATGTGAAGCAACTTTCATTATACTAAAGGTTTAACCTCAGCTAAACTTATTGTTTCTTTAACATCTGCCATTCTTCTGTGATTGTGAAAATGTGGTGCTTCCTTGGAGGATTACTGACCATATGGAAATTGTGTTGAAATTGGCTTAAAATAGCTCACTCTTACAGGAGTAAAAGTCAAGAAACTGGAGCTATGCTATAGTTTTCATTCTATTCCTTTAAAAAATACTATCACTGCCACATGTAGTTTTTTTGTGCTGGACTAGCAATGTAAGTATTATAAGTCATTGGAAAGTCTTTCTGTATTTGTCAGAAAAACTGTATTTTAATGTTACTAGGTCAGCTCACTAATCTAACTCTGGCTCCTTATGTATCTACATGCAACTATGCAGTCAGCGTTCCTGTTACCATGTCACTGCTTCCAACTGTATCCTTGACAGCTATAAATATCTCTTGAGGAGAAAGTAATTTAGTCATGTAGATATCTCTATTATCTTAGTCCAAAATACTTGGCTTAAATAGAGACAATCAACTGAGTTGAAATGTTTGTGTAAAGTGCACTGCTGTGAGACCAACACTTAGGTGCGTTAAGTAGACTGATCTCTTTAGTTTTAACTGTACTGTTAGATTTTCCTGAAAGCTCCCTTATCTATTAAAAAATAAAGTAAGAGAAGAAACACATTTTTCTTGTGGCCTAAAGGCATTTAGCTGTTGATATTTATCTTCTGCAGTTTAGACAACAATGAGTGGGGAACATACCTTTCTTGTATCTGAATGATCAAAACTTACATTGCAATGTGCTTTCCTCCATGTGTAAAGGTACAAGCTTTGTGCTCAACACAATTTAGTCTCAGATTTTTCCTTCAAATGCACATATGCAACCTCTATAGCAGTCAGTGCAAGGCACCTAGACAGATTAAATGATAAAATAATATGGCATTGTATCCATGTGCCTTGGCTGAGAATTTTATGTCAGAGAATTGTCAACAATTTGTAATTCAGTGCTTTAGCTCTTTACCATATTCACATTATGAAAGTAAGATGACTTTTCACTAACATAAAAAGCTATATAAAAATTTAGTAGGGGATGTGGAGTGGTCTTGGATGGGAAAACTTGTATATGAACACTATGCATATATATCTCCTGAGTAAGCTGTTTAATGCTTCACTACAGTAGTCCTGAAAAATTTATCTCTAGAACAGGGTATTGGCCATACATTCACAGAGTTTCAAGCAGAGTCCCTCCTGGATACTAGTTTGCATCCTGATTTTGATCTAATGGTTGCTTCAAAAGAAGTTGTGTTTTCACATGAATTAGTATGGTACTTCATACAAATAATCATAGTCGTTGCAGAAACTATGTCATGCTAACACATCACATGAGACAGAGTTCAGTTTTACACAGAAGTTGTGGATATTAGCTAATTGACATGTATAAACTTGGAATATTTCAGTATTATGAAACAGGTACAAATCTGTGATGTTGATTGTAATTTTATTTTTATCTTTCACTACCAGCAGAGGGAGCATCAGTGATTAAGCTGCACAAACCTTGAAGGTTTTGTACACTGATACACTCTACATCCTCCATCACCCGAATCCTACCTGCAAACACTCAGACAAAACTTCTAGTGCAGTCAACAGGAACTGAGGAAAAGTATCTGAGGGTAGGACTGATCTTTGAATGCATTCAAATATTCCTATTTTCTTCAAAATAAGAAAATCTTGTCCACCTCTCTATTAAATGAGTAGCATTCTGTTTACAGCTTTGTGAAAAATAAATGGCAAACAAGTGATATTTGGAATAAGATCTGAGACCTGACTACAAAGAGCATGATCATCACATCTTTTAAGCCAAAAGCATGCTCCAAAGGTGTTTAGCAAACTCTATTTCTGATTTTTTCAGCTTAAACCATGTTTCTGTGAGAAAACACATTACAAATATGAAAACTGTAATTACTCATATTTTCACATTTTGAAAAATGATGGAATGCATTTGAAAGTTACCATTTGTTACAACTGACTTTCAGACAGCATACAAAAGTGTCAGAATTGTTAAATCAGTCCTTAATAGATATTTTAGCCTTTTCAGAAATCCTAATGGAAATAGAAGAAAAAAGGAACTTCACTGCTGTTGAAAAAAGCATGTAATAGAAGTTTATATCTAAAGTACTATAGCTCATCTCCACTGCTCTAGTTTTTCTTTAAGAGTTTGCCTAGGGGAAAGCAGTTTAGAGAATCGGTGTTAAACAACTCTTAATTGATTCCTAATACGTAAGCAAACATGTTAGGTGGCCCTGCGATATTTTACTCATTTCAGTAATCTTTACCAAATAAGAACATCTATATTGTTGTCAATTCATATGAACTAATGTAAAGCTGAACAGCAAAAAGATTAATCTTATATCAGCTTGCATCTAAGCTTATTCTCTTGTGGGTTTGTTTTTGTTTTTTTTTTCACAAGAGCAAAAGCACTTAATAGGAAGGAATTTGAGAGTTAAGCCAATGCATATGCCTGACCAGTGTCACCAGAACAAAGACATTTTAGACTGATGAAGAGGCTGTACACATTAATCTTTTTTTCTTCAACCCTATCAGCTCATCTAATGGAAAATACTCTCAATACAAATGTTATGTGTTTATAAACACAGTCAAAACAAACCTAGCACCTCTGTTCCTGCCCAGGATCATATCAATTCAGTTCATCTCAAAGACAGCCATCTAAAACTGAAAACTTGACTATGATCATCAGCCTGACTTTTTCTGTATTGTTTCTAATGAATGTCAAGCAGCATTAAAATTGGAGTAAAAGGGAGTTATGGAGACTTCATTTTACAGGCAGAGAAAAGGTCAAGAGTTTTGCTGGTGATCTGGCATAAAAAAGTGAGGGCGTCTCAGGATCTCTGCAGGTTCCCGATTATTATGGTATCACATATCTATCTGCTGCAGAAAGTGCCTAAGGAGGCGTTACTGCATGTTACTCTCCCACTAAGGATACAGTTCAAATGCCTAGCATGTGTCCACCTCTCACATGACATCTGAAGCATTTATAGTGTTGTACAAGCAAATTACACTTAGTCACCAAAATCCATTTCATGTATTCACTCTCTGTTTGCTTATGTGTCACAGTCACTCCTGTAGTCTTTACTTAGTAATTGGTGTGAAGAATATGACAAAATTAAATCTTACCTCGGAGGGCATTAAAATAACGACAAAATCACTCTTAGGTATCCAGATTGGCATGGTCTTCACCGTTACTTACTTGGTTGGGGGCTGGGCATTGATCAAAGGGTTTTGGTACCTGTAAAGAAAGAACTCAAACTTTCATACCTTTCCTGACCAAATGTTTCTCTGATAAATGTCAATGTTACTGTGTCCAAATGGTTTATTCAGTGGGCCATACTGCCATATGGGCTAAGCAAAAGCCATAAATCTTAATTTTGTTAAACAAATATCATTTTGGCCAGGTTTGAAGAAAGGACAGAGAATGGATTACCAGTGTATCTGGATCATATTGTCCTTACAGAACTTTCTAATTGTTAGACTAATTAATTAAATGTATATATGAGAACAGCAGTGGTTTGATTTACGAGATATCATTAATTCATATGCATTCATATTTAAAATCACTGTCATTCATATTTGTCATTGGATTCTCTGAAAAGTAATTTGGAGCATACTTTCACTGTATATTTAACACATTCAATTTTTACATTTTGTGATATCTGATTATTTTGGTTTTTTTTGTTTTTTTTTTTTAACCATTTTAATAATTTACCAGAATCATTTACCATGTAGGAAAAGACCCAATAATGGCAGAATTCAGAAGACTGAGTGACTTAATATTGCAGCTCACAGCTTATATCCTATTTCTCATTCAGATAGCTGTGTTCATTGGATGTTAATGAATTACATTATATTTACTGATGTAGCTAAAATGGAACTGAGCTGTTGATTTCACAAGTTATTTTGGTCTGCATTATGAAAAGGCCAATATTTATCTTAAAAAACAAACTGTTGTACAATGCTGCTTTCTGATCATTACATGTATCACCACTTAGTTAAATCAGAAACATTTCTTGCACTAATAGTAAATAGATAAAGTTTCTACATACTTTAAGTGCATACAAATTCGTAAGCTACATGATTGTTTATTTTCCTATAGCTTAATTTTCCCAAGTATAAAGAAATCTACAATGTTTTCATTCAAAATTACATATATGCAATGATATTGTAAGTTGTCTGCTCTTGGTTGTGATCTATAAGTGTATGTGCCATTTAACAACCAATAAAATATGACAGGCACATACAATTCTGTCTGAGCAGGAAAGGAAATTTTATTGCTCAGGTTTTAGTCACACATGCCCTACATAAAGTTGTACAGTCAGATCAGTATTTTATTGTTACTTACCATATGTGTTACACCCCATAGGCATGAAAGAGCAAATTAGAAAGCATTAACCTTACCTGTAGAAGAAGAAATGAGATAAGTTTGTTGTGAAAACAACCTTTCTTTAGAAACAGAACTAGGAAAACTAGAAACAAAGCTATGTATCTCGTAGATCTCAGCCAGAGAAGAAGCCAGTGTCACATTCCTAGTTTTATTAACTTCTTTCTTAAACACCAAATCTCCTTTTAGATGCTGAAATACTTGATGATGTACTACCACAGACCACTGAAATCTGTAAGTGAACTGCTATCTCCATACCCATGGTATATTCCCCCAATTTCTGGTATTCAGGGTCTTCTTGGCCTAACACAGACAAGCTATTCATAATCTATTGTGACTATGTGCATAAATTTATGCGTGAATCTATCAGAATGTCCAGGTACATTGTGCTGGAGCAGGTCAGTGGTGAACAGTGGACTGACTGCAGGATAGACATCTGCACTCTGTTCACACCTTTTGGGTTCCTCATACAGCACAGTGGGAGAGGACAAAAGAAGTGGTGATCTGGAGGCACTTCTGCATATCAGGAAGCATTTCAAAACAAATTTCACTGACTTGTTACCTTGGAATACACAGAATTTATTTTTACTAATGTACTACCGACATTTATCTCCATCAGTTTAAGTAGTATGTTAATAGCCTGCATTGCATTAGAAGGCAGGATATGAACGTACACAGGATATGAATTTATAAAAGCCAAAGGAGTAGCAACATATAAATCAAAGTTCATAAAAGCAGGAAGTATCTTAGTTTAGATCAGCTGATGTAAAGTAGCAACATATTTATTGTTTAGGGGAAACAAATGGGACCAGACTGTGGGACTGAGTGATCAGTAGGCAAATTCCCTCACAAGAATGAACACATGACAGAAGATGGAGAGGGAAAGTAAGCTATGTTTCAGATTCCAGCATCCAACACACACAAAAAAAAATCCACTGAGCAAGGCCCCTGAAAGCCATGAAAGGAAGCTTGTTAGCTCTTCTGTTTATTTGGGTACTTAATCTGTCACGATAAACTGAAAAAAAAGGAAGAGCTACAGTACCTTAATTTAAAATGCTCCAGGTAGATGTCTAAAATATTTTTAAGCAGTGTTGGCTGAAATAATAGAGGAATGAATAAACCGCGCCAAGAATCCTTAAGACATTGATCTTGGATAAAGTTGCTAATTTCAAGCTTCAGATAAACTATTACAGTGCTTGTCCAAGCAAAATTCAGTATGAGTTCCTTAGAAAGCGGGCAAAAGTTTGATTTTCTGTGCAATCACATATTGTGAATTTAGCATTAGTAGTTGGTAATTTTTTTTTGTCATTCTGTTTTTAAAATAATCAAAGTGATTTCAGAGCAACTACCCATAATAGGAAAAAAGCCATTTGAAACACTGGAGAGGTTAAGTAGAAGGTGTTAACTATAGCTAAATGCCCAATTTCCCTTGCCCCCTCTGGGCTAAATGCTACAGTTTTAGGATGCTTTCATTTTAGTAACCATTTGATCTCTCCCAGGAGAGGATTTTGTACTATTTCTTTTAATCTCTACTGCGTGTAGCTCAAAACTGTCTCACTGAACTAAAAATTAGTGTTTGTGTCTATGAACAAAAGATTGGAGGATCTACAACAAAACAAATAAAAAGGCTGTTTATAATTGTCAGCTAAAGAAAACCGTGTGAAGTAAAGTTAGATGTATGTGACTGAATGATGTGGCGACTCCTCCTGCTTTCTATGATCTGTGGGAAAAATATAATTTAGAAACCTGAGACCTTTGCAAAGTACAAAAAGCTTTTATCATAATGCCTTTTCAACTAGTGAAAAATCTAGCAAGTAATTTTAAAAATGTTGTTGAAAATAAAGCAGATTGATGTTTCACTCTGCGTATGAGGATCTTCAGTGATTAGAGGCAATTAACTGAACAGAACCAAGTTAAACAAACACATAAATCTTTGCAGGGTGGACATTCTAATGCAGTAAATAATGCAACACTTCCACATCATCAGATAATATGCACTGTGCTAACTGAGCCAGATGCTCGTGTCAGTGCCAGGTAATCATATCTTGTAGCTCTTAACTTCCGTGGATCTAAAGTCTCCAGAAATCAAAACAAGTCTGTCAAATCAAACTAGATAGGATTTAAATTAAAGTGGAAACAAATCCTGCAGTCAGCTAAGAAATTGCAAAATGTGTTTACCCACCTCAAAATATTGTTCCATGTCTCATTCCTTTTATAAGAATGTCTATAAATAAAAAGCCCTTACTTTCTACATCCATTATTTTAATAAAGTTTCAAAGAGACGTTCCTTTTTCAACTCCCTTCTAGCACTGCAATACCAAAATACAGTGCTGATGTTAGCCATTGCTATGTCTACAATATGGGTTCAGACAAAGTGACAAATTGCCTGTAAGACCCAAGTGTCCAAAGGAGAAGTTGCAGCAATATCCAGATTGTGCTTACAGCAAAAAAAGAGCACAGTACCAAAAGTACCAAATAAATATTCAACAAACAAATGAAAACAAAATCAACCAACCAAACAAAACAAAAGAGAAATATAGCACAGTATGTACTTTTCTGGACCTCACAGAATAAGGATTTCCATGAATTAATATACCTAAACCAGTGTTAGTAACCTTATTTGTATTGGCTCTATTTCCTAAACGTAGTGAGGCAGATTTCTACTCAAGCCCCATTAAAACTGACTAATTTCAGAGCTGTTGAATTTTGGAGCATTGTAACATGTAAATGGAAGCAGAAGTTATTGTACTGGGTGTTGCGTTTCACTAAGATGAAATATTAATTCCTGTTAATTCTGACTGTTGATTGTTTTAATACCCTGAATTTAGACATAGGAGATTAGATGTAATGGGTTGCTTCCATAATTCACAAGTAATCCAGTTGCTCTTTTAACTGTTAATTCTGCAGGCTTTTTTTTTTTTTCTTATCTAGAAATTCAAGCAAAGGATTTAAAATTAAACCATTTTCCCAGCATGTGTAAAAATGTGCAAATGATAGAACTGGCAGTATGATGATTGCTTTACAGATAAGCATTGTCTTCATCATATTCAAGGACATCCAGATTTACGACCTAATCACTCAGGCCTTTAACAGGATGCATTTGAGTTTGATTAAAGAAGAAAACAAATAGCAGTGCGGATTTATTAATGAAATCTCTGTGACTTTTTCACATATAGAACTCTGTCAAAATAGTGAGTTTAAAACAGAGTATAACCTTCTTAGTCGCTTTAGCTTTGCTCGTGCCAGTATGCAGCATGTTTTTGGCACTCTTTTTTTGACATGAGCAAATGCAAATTTTGGAAAGCCATCTCCCCCTTCCCCTCCTTGAACTTTAATTGCTTATCCTACATCCTAATTCAAGTTGCTCATAAACCTTAGCCTTTGTTGTAGGTCCGACAGCTGCGTTATGTCAGTAGCAAGTAAAACCTTCACAAAGTTCCGGAATGCTGCAAGACATTTTATAGATGCTGCAATAAAACGCAAATTGAATTTACAAAAATGCATTTGTCACTGATTAAAAACTTACAAAGTTAATTGGAAACACTGTGTAGGTGTTGCCACACAACTAGAGGTGTAACTGGTGGTTTTAATTCAGTTGGAGCAAGAGGGAAAGTAGCTGTTCACATAGGCTGGCAATCTTATTCATACTTATTTTCCCTTGAACAAACGGAGTGTATTTACTGGAATACTTGCATGAATGTTCAATATTTGCATTGAGAAGTTAGCCAAAGAGTAGTGACCAATTCCAGTTTTCAAGGCTATATCAAAGTAAAATTTGCAAGTATCAGTCAGTGCCTGCTAGTAATTGCAGTGTCCCTTGGGAAAGTTTTCCAGGCCTTTCCTCACTCCTTTGTTTTACATTGTCAGAGCTGACTCTACTGTAACAATCATTCCTCCAGCAAGTGAGTAGGGGACAGGGAGGTAACCAACAGCCCAGGCAATCAGCACCCTCCCCCTGGAGCTGAGTGAATTATCTCCACATAATCCACTTAACCTTTGCCATTGTGGGACCTGGGAAGCTGAAGGTATTTTTAAACTTGAGTCTTTTAATTGCCAGTTTATGGTGTTACTAGTTCAGCTCAGCTGGAAAGAGGATGATTGGAAAATAGTTCCATGATGCAATAGCTTTTCACCTCGCCTAGGAGTCCTAATTATTATTAGTTTTGTGGCTTACTGTCTTCTAAGACTGTGGGGACAGTGATCTACAGGAGATAGAGTTTCTTTAACCTATTACTTTTCCTGGGTAACATTGCTAATATGTTACACACTTCAAACTACTTAAAATGTTGACCTTGGGTAACAAATATATTGTTATGGATTGTTAATAGGCACGACTGCTTAAAATTGAATCAGAATAGTGCTTACCTATTTTATTGATGAATATTTGACTATACTAGACTGTATGTATGTCCATGTTTCAGTGACCATGAAATGGCAAGTAACCTTGAATATTTTCTTCACAGAGATATCAAGAAAGGGAAACCACAAAAAAAGTTCAGGTTCTTTGTAGATTTAAATCTTAAATTCCCTGGATTATATCGGTTCATCTTGCCCCTTATAGATTAAAGGGTAAAAACCTTTTACAAATACTCAGGTAATCTTCAGCCCTGTAGTTTTAACTTCCATCCTCTTCACAATTTTCAGTTTGCCACCCACTGTCAAAGACAAAGATAGCACACGGATGACTTACACTGCTGATTACACTCATACTTCACCATGCAAGAAGGTGGGAGACTTAACATTGTTAGTTTCTTTTCAGTATTGCAGATAATAAATATACATCATGCTCATATTGTCTATATCAATCCGAAAAATCACAAAGGTGCACGTTTCCAGAGCAATCCTGAAGGGGAATTACTAATTCAGCCATCTCCTTGGTAACGTTATTTGATGAGTACTCAACCAAAAGAAAACTTGCCTATGTGATACTTTAGCATCAGTACAGAAAGATAATTATTCTGGGAAACTGATGCCAAAACAGAGTTGCTGTGGTGTCTGTGTCATCTCTTTGATCTTTTATTAATGAGAGGGAAGCAAACAGCAGTAGTCAGGATGCAGAAGCAACAGCAGGGATGATACAAATATTCCATTCCTACTCATGATATTCTACAATTCAGCATTATATGATGGCAGCACCATATTATATTCACTTGCCATTATTGAAAAAAAAACTCCCAACAACACAGACTAAAAATGGCAAATCAACAATAAAAAAGAGATTTTTAACCTTAAATGTTTAATTTTATCTAAGCCTACTGAGCAAGAAAGAGCATTTATTATGCTTTTTTGGGTATCTTTTCTCATCTTCGTGTGTTCATGCCTCACACTGTTCTTGTCAGAGAACTTAGAAAATTAGAAAAATGAAAGGATGTCAAGAGAGACTGTAGTCATACCTGTGAAATAGCCAGGTCCTCAATAGGGGAAATTTTAGCTAAGAATTTCAGTAGATTTTTATGGAAACTTGTTCTTCTTAGCCCATGTACCATTTGGTCATCTGACCAAATGTGTTGTAATGAAGGAATAAATGGGATTCAATGAAAAAGAAAGTGGTTTTTCTTTCAATTTCTCTGTTATTTCTGTAATGAAGACTTTAATGGAATTACCAGAAGTAATATGACACTTTGGAATTAAAGGATAGGTAGAAAGAAGGTCTTAGTGACCTTGATGTTAAATCAAAGGAGCTAGTACAGTGGCTATATTTTTCTATCCTCAGGGCAGGCCCCAGATACGAAACAAATTTTAAAAAGACCTTCATTTATCTTGGCATGAGGTGCACTCAAAACCAATGTCAGGTTCTACTTTGGTTTGGATGATAATTTAAATTTTTTAGATGAGGATTTCAAATGAGAGTGGTTTTGTGAACAAGTGGTGAAATATTTCTTGTTTCCAGCTCAAACTATTTTTTTCTTTTTCTCTTTTCTGTGTTCCATAAAAACCTTGGAGGCAGTCTCCAGTTCATATCAGAAAGATCAATGAGGCTGAGAATCTTCCACTGACAACATAATTTTTTTGTGAGACTATGGCGTGGTGAAAATGCAGCCATTACAGACAGATGTGAGTCAAGTGCTTTCCCTTTTTTAAAGCTATGTAAGAGCAGCAGACCTGGGTCATGGCTTCAGTGTGCCATGCCCTTACCCTGCTCCTCTCCCTCAGCCTTCTTGCAGGCTCCAGCAACCGCTGCTGGGACACACGCCTGCCCACCTAATGATTCCAGCATTAGTGGAGGGGTTGTTACTGCTTTAAAAATGAGTATTGAAAAAAGCTAGTGAGAGGTTACAGGTCTGATTTTAAAACAAAAAAATAAAGAAAACTTTCCCCCCAAGCATTGCAGCCTCCCTTGTGCACTGTGCATTGCTCCTACAGTCCCAAAGAGCCTTATGAACAAGGGGCGTTTATATTCACAGGGGCAATAGGTGAAACACAGTGCCATTGGTATGAGTGAGGATTTTGCCATGGCTTTCAGATTTTCATCTTTCCCGAACAATTGTGAACATATAAAATAGATTACCTTTGTACTTCCTCTTGTGAAAATGGGTGCAGAGACGAGAGAGAGAGAAAATGCTTTCAGAGATTTACTGGTAACTGCTGAATATGGGAGGTGATAGTATCTACAGTGATGTTTTATACTGCTGGAGAAAACTTCCTTTTATATATATACTCTCTTCTATCAGTTTAATTTCACTTGCAGATGGTGAGATGAATCTTTCACTAAGTCACAATAAGGTTGTTTCCCCACAGAGGAAAACCACCTTTCACTCTCAGCCCAAGGATCGTAACTCCAAAGAGAAAGAAAAAGAGTAGAAATGAAGGCTCTATGAAAGAGCATGATGTCCCCTTCCTTCCTGTAACCAGCTGCAGCTGACCAAACAGGAGACAGACAGCTTCTGAAATTGTACATGTGCATTGTACCATAAACTAAATAGGAAGTTACATACCCATATACCCACTACTTTCACCTCCACCATGTAGGAGTGTGCACTGCTGCTACATGGGGAAAAAAAAAAATGATTTTGATATGACTGAAACTACCAGGCTGATGTAGCACACTGCTGAGCAATTTAGCCAATCCAAATAATTAATTAATTAATTCACTGATTCATTCTCCTCAATGTAAGGCATTATATTACTGCTATTAATTTAATAACATTGTTCAAAGATAGCAAAATCCCTGTCACTCACATCTGGTCTCTGATTGGAAGGGGGGATAACAAAAATTTAAAAATCACCCCTTTCTTCTCTGAACTTTATAGTAAAGTCAGGTTGCCAAACGAGGCCTATGCTCTACAAAATCTCATGGACATGAGCTTGAACAGTTTTGATTAATGAATCTGTGTTATGAACTGCCATCTCCTTTGTATTCCCACCACTATCATTATTACAGTTCACAGGCTTCTTTAATATTTGTGAATATTTGTATGCTGTGTTTTCTCATCTAGGTAGGCACAGCAGTGTCATACACTGAACATTTCTCCTGTGAGGAAATTGTCAAATGCAGAAAAAGATCACAGAATTAAGAAATGAAGTGTTTTTTCCATGTCATGGTATATGCCTTGTATCACACCTGCTCAACCAGAAGATATTGTAGCAGTGGAGATAGAAATCATGTTTGCATTTCAACAATGGAGGGCAAATATCATATATTTACCTGTTAATTTATTTTAAGTTGCCGGAAAGTTTTTTTTTCCCCATAAATATTTATATGGGTATAAGGAGTAATAGAAAAGTGAAACAAAGAAGAGCTGTGGGTAATCCTCTGGTTGTTAGAAGGTACAAGGAACTATGTCTTGCAAAGTGAAGACTAAGATGGAACTGATGGCTGAAAAGCAAATGTGAAAGATGTCTCTGAATGACAAAGAAAGACATAATGTGATTCTTCAAAATGTAGATGAAAATGCTGAGAAACGTGTGAAGGATAGTAACAATAGGGATACATGTGGCATCAAGTTTATTTCTGAGGTATGGTGTTCAGTGTGGGATATACCTAGCCTGGCAAGTGTGTTGACGTATCATAAAACCTCTGAGAAAAATAAACATCTGAGAAGTGGGAACCTACCTTCCCATAAAATTTTGATATAAGCTCAATCTCTTTAGCTTATCCACAGTTAGAGATAGTTTGATCATGATCCACAATTATCTACAGATAAGACGTTTGATACTTGTTAAACAATTAAGATAGTGACACAAGAATAGGAAGATCTAATAACTGGAAAAAAAGACAGTGAAGCATAAAGTGCAAAGGTCACTTAAACAACGGAACTACTTCCACGCGTCAGATTCATCTTCATCAGAAGATTTTGTATCAAGCTTGATATCAATCTGAAGAAACAAGCTACCTCACCAAGGACTTGAAGGCTTGATGCATGGATTGTGAAGTGAATTACTACTACTATGAATTACTACTATCCATGAAGCTGAGTAACATCAGATGAATGCAGAGTTGATGTAGGATTATTAATAACTTGTAATGAAAAGCTGACTTAAGTGAACTCTTAAGTGAGAATAAGTTAGTGACTGTCTATCCATAGCAAGATTTAAAAAAGAGATTTTGAGGATGTTTATTAGTTTCTCTGAATGAACTGTTGTTCAGTTATAGACCATAAAGCTTCCTTTTGAGATGGAAAACAAGGCATAGGTTAATTTGGTTTTAATGTCAATGTGAAAGTCTATAGGCAGAAACCAGTGTCTGTAAAGTATATCGTGTTACACAGAGCACTAAAAAACCCCCATAAATTATCTAATTACTTATGTACCTAAGAGTTCTTACCTCTTTGACAGTTCTCTTGTTTGGCCAGACTCTTCATTTGCAAAGGCTGCTTCAGCACACTGAGCTCCTGATAAATGGAACCAAGATGAGGAACATTCATTCTGGAAGGAAAGTGCACACTATTAATGTATTTTTATGTTAGAGCTCAGGGTTGCATTCCCTGAGCAATCATTTCTTTGAAGATCAGGGTTGTCTGTAAAACTTATGTTTCCACCTTGGGTCAGACGAAATGTTTACCCATCCTACTGGTCTGTCTCTGACCGTTGTTTGCAGCAGATGCCCAGCATCCATAGCGTAATTTGTCACATGGTGTGTCCATGGAGATTTTATCTGAGTTGTTGTATTTCCTAGTCAGCACTGGATTTACACTTTGAAAAACTAGTTGTCTGTTTTAAATGCACTACCTCCTTACTTCAGTGTATGCTGCTTAGTTTTCCTGTTATGAGCAATATGGGCAAGTTTTGCTTTCTTCACAATATCATTGATTGCTACTGAATCTCCTTCAGCCATCGTTTAAGGTAGTGTTTAAAAACTGAAGAAGTCCCAATTGAATTTTTCCTAGTTCTGCTGTAACTTTCTGTTATAATCTGACTAGAATGAGAAGCTACGTCTAAGATGTTGGCATGAGAAGTCTAATCAGTGTTTTCTTTCAAAGTTCTTTCCAAATTATTATTGACAGTGCTTGCTTTATGAAAACTGCAGAATGCCAAGTTAGTGGTTTGATAAAACAAGTCGACCTGAGATCTCTTTCTTGAGTGGCAGTAGCTTGCTTAGAGCTGATTTCTGCATACTCTTCCTTCTACCATGTTATTTTGTCCTTATTGATAGGATTCAGCTACCATTTTAGTGCCTAGACAGTTATTATGAAAATTATAGCAATTTCTACTTATGGTTTTACTTTTGACTACCCTCAATAATTTTATATCTTCAGACTTGGTCCTTTGACAAATATATCCTTCTTCCAGCTTAGAAATTAACTGAAAAGAGAAAAAAAAGTGAAATTAATTTTGATATATATAAATGCAAAAATAGAAATCTGTGCATTTAAACATGCTTTTCTCTTCTACTTTTCCTCTTCAAATTTCTATCAGATTTTTCCTAGTTTGTATTATAAGAAAGTTTCAATCTGCTGAGAAGATTAGTGACAGATTATGAATATTTCTTTAGTCACAGGTTCTGAGTACTGGTAACACTATTTCTAAGGTATATGATATCGGACTAACAAATCGTACATTTTATTGGCTGTCTCATTTTGTTCTCTTCCATATTTCACATTTATGATATGTTCAGACATAGTCCTGTTTTGTTAAGTAGGAATCTGTGTGGTCTTTGGTGTAAGACATAATTTATTTGACAACGAAATATGAGACGGTGCCCTGAATCTGCATTTAATTGATGGATTGAGAATTTTTTACGTTGCAACAAGACAGATTTTCATCCAATGTGTCATGGAAGGAGCATTCTCTTAATCTGTTCTCCTGTGAATTAAGATATGTACGCACATATTTTGAGGAGTAGTTTTAAAAATTCTTTATTGAAGGTAGTTAGCAGGGGTTTCATACATGTCTGATATCCAAACACTAAAAGTGATTGATGCCATTATCTGTTCATAAGGGCATTTTTATATCTATGAGAAGTACTCCATTCTGACAAATCTTCAGTAAATATCACTAGCATTGCAAATGAAGACTAGCTCTTGGTAGTCTTGGTGTGCTAAGGCTGGATATAAGTGCAACACTTTTTCATCAGTGTAAACTTGAGGTGAGTTTGTCCTCGTAATTAAACTTTGTACCACTTCATTATCCATCAGCTCAGTTAAAAAATAATTAATTGATAATTGCACTATTCTTTCATGTGATTTTACATGGGATGGTGTAGCACACTAATAGCATTCAGTGTCTTCAGTAAAGTGTGGTACACTTCAACTTATACAGTCTCCTGCTTTTTACAATTTCTGTTTATCATCTTCACAGATTTTCCAGCTATCACTTAAACTAATGTAATGCCCTCTGTAGTGGTTTTGGCCTGGGCCAGATTTTTCAGTAGCAGGGGGGCTAGAGAGGTGGCTTCTTTAAACAAAGAGAGTTGCCAGAAGCTTTCTCTGTAGCTGACAGGATTAGGGCCAGTTAGTTTTAGGCTGGACCCTGCACCTGACCCAGGCCTGGACAATGGAGGTAACGCCTCTGTGAATATTTGAGAAGAAGTTGTTGCGCAGTTGCAGAACTACAGCAGCAACAGGGAGAGAGAATGTGAAAACTTCTCCGTAGACACCAAGGTCAGTGGAGAAGGAGGGGAGGATGGTGCCCAGGCACTGAGAAGAAGGCTCCCCTGCGATATGTGGTGAGGACCATGGTGAAGCAGGTTGTCCCCCTGCAGTCCATGGAGGACCACCGGGAAGCAGAGATCCACAACAACTAATATTAAAATATTTCACTGATTATTGACTTCTGATTTTTTTTCTCCTCCAATTTAGCTAAAGACTCTTTCTTTCCTTCAAGATTTTCTTGTGATGCTTGTAATCTGTAGAAGCTTCCCTTATACTTTTTTTGGCTTCGTTATCATTGGTTAAACTAGGTAAATTAGATTTTTCCTAGGCCATCATAGGGATCGTTGTGTGGTCCAGAATGCTCTCCTTTTCCTTTAAAATGTGTTCAGAGATGGGCCATGAAGCTTGTGAAGGGTACATAGAACAAGTCTGATGAGGAGTGCCTGAGGGAGCTAGAGATGTTTATTCCAGAAGAGGCTGAAAGAACACAAAATCACTCTCTACAGCTACCTGAAAGGGAGTTGTAGGGAGGTGGAGGTCCATCTCTTCTCTCCAGTAATGAATGACACAAGGGAATGGGCTCAGGTTGCACTAGGGGAGGTTGAGGTTGGACACTAGGAAAAACTTTTTTACCTTGAGTGTTATTAAGCATTGGAACAGGCTGCCCAGGGAGGTGATGGTCACCATCCCTAGAGATATTTAGAAGATATATAGATGAGGTGATGAGGCATATGGTTCAGTTTAGTGATGGTCTTGGCAGTGTGAGGTTAGTGGTTGGACTCGATGATATTAAAAGTCTTTTCCAACTGTAATGATTCTATGAATCCCTTCAGTGCCTATTCAGGTTCTGCAGCAGGATGAGTTGTTTGATGACTGTGTCATCTGTGTCTAGGACTGAAACTACAAGACACCAACACATGCAACTCATCAGTTCACAGGATTTTCTTGAAGACATCTGTCTTATTTTTCAGGCTCTTTAGCAACATTATACCTTCCTTATATCTCTGATACTGACATGGTTCTAGTAGTTTGAATTTGCAGTACATTAATAATCTATTCCTTCTTTGCATGTACAATGGGAACCTTTCCTTCCCACAAACAAACTATACTCCCTTTCACATCCTTCAGCCAGAATTAACAAGGAAAATGCTACTGGCCTATGCAAATTGTTCTTTCTTGACATTTCAGTAGTTCAGTCTTTTGGTGGGTTGGAGGGTTTGTGTGTTGTCTTCTCTGCTCCCCTCCCCCTCCCCTGGCTGGAACAAAGTCCAGTTTTAGCTGTTTTACAGAAAACCAAGTTATATGTCCAGGGCTTTTCTATAATTATGAATATAAACCAACAAATCCCCAAACAACAGTGACAGCTTTCCTCAAATGGTGTTTGCTCAAACCATAACAACAGCAGTATCTTAACAGGGAACAGAAATGGCAACATCAGTGGTATTACAGTGGTCGAGAACCATCATTATCAGAAGGACACTACTGACCTAGCAGAATCTGAAAGTCAAGGCAAAAGGCAGATAATTCTTTGCTAGTGATACAAATGGCAACAAACTCCTCCAATATCCCTTAACAGAACAAAAGCAATCTGTGTTATAATCAGTATCAAGACTGCACTTGTAAAAACTTCCTGAAAAGCAAATTTTGTGTTTTCATGACACCTTACAGAACCTTTAGGGATCAGACTAGTGACCTGGAAAGCCTGTCATTTTTCACCTGAACGAGGACTGTGAAAATCAGACTATCTATTAAAAAATCAAAATAAAAATAAAGGTGAGCTTATATATAGCAATGGCTTCTTTCAGTTGTAACAACCTCTCTCTCCTTTTTACCTTGCCTGCAAATTCATGTGATAAAATAATCGACATTTTTCATCATTATGCCTTTATATCTTTCATTACAAAACCACTCTCCTTGTTATCTTTATCCACTGCTGTAAAAAAATAAATAAATTTTTAAAAATCACATAGCTTACTTCATAAAACAATGCCTTTAAAAAAGCTTTCATTTTAGGGCTAGCATTAGGCCATGATGAATTGCTGAATGGTTGATTTCCTGACACTCATTCTTACTAACCTTTCCTGACAGCTTCTCGATTGCTCTACCTGGTAATTTGCACTATAATAATGGCTACAGTGAGATGTCTCCTAACTATTTCCTTTATTTTTAACAAGATTCTTAACACCCTCTGTAGGTGACGAAATGCAATTACAGACCTGAAGTGTCCCCTCGAGGATGGTTGTTCACAGATGCCACCAGTACTTTAGCAGTGCAACTGTTAAATGAAGCAAAAATAAAGAATCAGATTCTCTAAACATCCAGTTTAAATAAAAATTTAATTAAAAGTTATGAAGGCATTTTATTGATTAACAATCTTAGTAATTAAATAGTGTAGTTGACTCTTTTTTTTTTTTTTTTTTGTTCTTCCTTGGAGATCTCTAATTGTTGTATGGCTTTACATTTATTGATAACTCTTTTTGATGAATACAGATGCCACCTTTTATGGTAGTCGTTGACAGAGTAATCATATTGTGAGAAACTCCAGGCTTATGTAGTAACAGCTGTTGCAGTTATACACGCTGATATCCATTGGGAAAACGTGTTTGCTGCTATCATGGGTACACAATAAACGGAAGGTGCAATAAAGCCCAGGCTAACATTTTGAAAATCCTTACAACTGTAGGAAGTTTATTGCAGATTACAAGCACTTTGATCTCTGTCCAGTACTTAAGTCTTAATTATCAGACTAATTGCACAGACTATGTTCATTTTCAGTGGTAATCCTTTTGTGATTAGCTTCTGTGTTCAATAACTGACTTATCCTTTAATTAAAAGGACTATTAACCTTAAGGCTGCTGCTGCAGCTTGGGATTAAACCTATACGGAGTTAATATTTAATATCCCTGTAAAAGCCTTTGGTGAAAGGTATAGAATGAAAATATAGTGATTCCCCCCTTTACTATAACTTACTCTAGGAGATAGCTTCATTATATATCAGCATAATATATTTTACTTTGACACGCTACTAGCTTAAATCCATTAAGGATGTGCAAGAACATGCATGCACTTTGAGCCTTTCTCTCATTTACAGACATGGCATACTCAAATCGGATATTTCCCAAGTCTTTCTATACAGTCATGATAAATGGTTGATCTGCAACATGCACCAAAAAAAAAAAAAAAGAAAAAGAAGAAACACAAGAGTGAGCATTTAAGGTCCTGCAATTTTTTTTCCCCCCACATTAAAATATTTTTGTATTAAAGGACTTGCTTTTCTAGCAGTGAGAAATTTATTTAGGAAAATAAATATGCTATGTGAAATTATGTGCTATGGAGGAAAATGTTCTGCAGTTTTGCCATGGGCCACAGCAGCCCCACTATTTGAAAGATTACAAAGCAAATACAGTGTCATCCATGCCCAAGTGTGTAGACTGTGCCAAAAAGCCAGATACTGCCAAGGGAAGCATTATGTATCTTTTCTAGTTTGGTGCCTGGGTCTTTCTATGAACAGCCATGCCTAGTGTCAGTCCGTAACTTAAGATTCTCTTGCTGCATTAAAAAAACCTCTTTTTTTTTGGTAACATAAAGAGTCCCTTCTAAACCTTCATGACTTCTTCCACAATTTAGTTAATTCAGATTGTTTCAAAAGCAAACCAGATGCAAAATCCTCAAATCTACTCTCCTTGAAAGCCTTACTGACTCATGTGGTGGTGTGCTATCTGTTGCAAACTCCATATATATTTTCTCTTTCTGGATTGTGGTGAAGGAGCCTGATTCCAACCAGACTTCTTAGATGCAATCTTCTTCACTGAAATTGATTTTCTTTTCTATACAATTAATTTAGGGTTAAGACTTAACTATTGGTTACTTGCTGTTAATGAAACCTATTAACTATTAACCAGCTGCTCAAAAGACTTACAAATTGATGAGGAAAATTTATCATCTCTCATCCAAATTTAAGGCAGCAACAATACCCCTATCATTTCATTGGAGTTATCATCTCACTTTTAAAGGAAAAAATGTAACCTTCTTTTTATGTGCACCATTCTGGGAGTTAGTATGAAGTAGCATTGCCTTTGAACAAGAGTTTCCACCAGTATGTTACTTTTATTGTATTACGCAAATAATATATATAGTGAGGGTGACCCAACCACATCCTTTCCTGAATTAAGTGGAGATAAAAGCAGCATTGTACTTGAAATCAATAGAAGTGACTTGTGGCCTGTGATGGGAGTGTCTGCCTCTTGAATTATTATCTGTTGTTAAGTGCTGACAATGCAATAGGATCTTTACAATACATAAATACATGAGGGATCTCCAAAAGCATAATGTTAGCCTGGGAAGTGAGTCTGATCAGGCTGCCTGTATGGAGTATGATAGGAACAGATCCACGCCTGCTTTTTTGAAGACCCCAAACTGAAGCATATCCTGACAGATATTGAATGAAAGGCTGAAGTCCTCCACATTAAAATTTCACATGTGCAATTCTAAGCACTTTAACCAACAGCAAATTTGATTGAGTACAGAAAGCTGGGAGTGGTCTGGGGATTTGAGCAAATTTTCAGAAAGTTACTGACTTTTGTATGTCGAGGGATTTTGTGACTATGTTGCATTTAACTATAGTACTCTGGTGGTTCTTGGTAATTCTGTTTGGTCTTACTAGTCTTGTTTGCAATAAGACTGTTGATATTCATTGTTGTTTGGGTAGACACAGCCAGCAAGTTTTTAGCTGGCTGCTAAAAAAATAATTGAAAACTCAAGGGGAATTGAGACTCCTGGAGTAGTCACTTAATAGTTTAAGAAGCAAGAACTGAATGTGGAGGAGACCTTTCATTTTTCCTTGATGGCAGAGAAAGATTAGCCTGTCTACGTTAGAGCTGCTGTCTCTCCAAAAATCCCTTTCTCTGTCCCTCCCTGTATATGCCAATTAATTTGAGCAGCTATGTGGAGCAGTGTCCGAGGGATGTGCCAACTCAGGTAGGGAGCCTATAGATTTCTCTTGCTGTCTACAGAGAGATCTAGATGTAGCAGGAAAACCATGACGTGGCACAGTGGTATGAAGGCCATCACCTAGTCTGTAGTTCTAGGCACCTTTGACATTAACGTGCTCCAATAATTCAATTAGGATAAAAGAATCTTGGATAGAAATGAGCATATCAACTTCACTGAGGCACAGTCACAGATACCATTACGGATGTGAATTGCTGCCAAAGCTACTGCTACTGGAATTACCAAACCACAAGAGCAAAGAGATCTAGTATAGCCTCCAGCTATGCACATACAGATAAAATACCAGAATGCCTGCAGTCATGGAAACAGATGTTGTTCTGCCATCTTTTTCTGATGATAAAGACATAGAGCACCAAGCTATCTAGTACAGCTCATTCAATCTCACTAACACCACATGCATGATCCGCCAGAGTTATGGGAACACAGGGCAAAACAATACTACAAGAAACTGTGACAAAGCAAATGAGGATGATACTTAATCATTATTCCCCCTCAAAGTCACAATGACTATTGAAGGACATAACTTATTACTACACTGTGACCTTCCCAAGTGTATTGGGGGTTGGGCTAGATGATCTCTAAAGGTCCAACCCCAATCATTCTGTGATTCTGTGTATTTGATTGTGCCCTTATATCGTCCCTCGATCTGAGTATCAAGGTAATAAAAACTACTACATTCTTGAGCATAAAAGAAAAATATTTTCTTACAGAAACATTTACCCATTTGTAGATGATAAAAAGCCAACATCCTCAGGAGGTATAGTAAGACCATCACAAAAAAGTCATTGCAATGTTATTAAGAAAATTGAAGTCTCCTTTTTCACCTGCAATTGTCACAGCACTGTACCAATACCTGGCCCTGGAATGACCCACTGCAGTCTCATCCTCATCTCATCTATTTCATGGTTACCTGCAACTTCTGCTAATGCGTAGAAAATAAATTTGTAAACAGAAATGAGATTCCAGATTTCTTTATTGTTTGGGGGTTTTGAGGTACGGTGGTGATAGGAATAGAAGACAGATAGAGATCTGTTGGGCTGAAAGATTATCTAAGTAACACGAAATATCCTTTTCGTTCCCATCATATCCAGAGCGTGATTATACAAGTATTAATCTCTATGTGATCTTACAATATCTCTTCCCTAGCTGACCTCCATTGAACTATGTTACCCACTCTACAGTGCTATCCTAGTAAATCAGTATGCACAGTTGTGTTTCCAAGATACCTGTTCTGTATGGTGCTAAGACCATATTTAACTTTAAACATCAGTGTGAATCTATGAAATAAGTTTTGCTACAGGCCTAATAATACTATGATACTGAGTCAAGACTAACATCTCAGGAATATCAATGCATTTCAAATGATAGTACAAGAATCCTGTGATTCTTATGTAGAACTTCAAAACCACCAAGAGATACAGTTAAAGTGTGTCAGTGCTACTGTAAGTGTAAAACTGAACAAGGGAATTAAAATGAGTGGAGAGGTTGTTATGTGGAAGCAATTACTAAAACTCAGCACAGAAAAATATGACAAGACCCCACACTTAAAATAGGAGATATTTGTAGCAAGTGGGCTATTTATCTGTTGAACTTGGTAGACATTGGCTTTTTAATAGTTTTAATGCCATATTTTAATAGATGGTAATCACATATTTTCATCTGGATGCTTTCACATTGAGAGATGCTCCTGGGCAAACAGGACTGAATTCTCATTACAAATACTAGATGGTTGGGATGTGGTCTTTCCATCTGCACCAGAGCAGATGTAGTAGCCTATCATGACATTCCTGTTGCTGCCAGCTCTTTGCTAATTTGTACAATGATAAGCACCTATTTCCATCGATCCTAGTAATCTTGTCATTTTCATGATGTCATCAGCACAACTCAAGAGAGAAAAGGTCACTGATACAATGATGTACTGTATATAAAATGAGCCGTTAAAAAAAGAAAAATGACTAGACATTTAAATGTCCGAGCTCGCCAAGGCAGAGTAATAGCTATCCTGACCATCTCAGGATGTATTTATTATGTGATTTCTATCATAAGCAAATAACCTCTGCCTGCACTGTATTTTCCCACAGTGGTACAGCATGTACTGCACAGGGGAGTCCACCTGTGCCCAGATAGACCAGTGGGTGTCTGGGTAAATACACTTTTAATGTGAGACACTAGGCATATTTACTGAACCTTTTGGGTGTCCCTTAGTTTGCCTTTTAATTTCTCTCGTGTCTATATTTTTAAGTATAGTGTATAGATTTTTATCACCTTCTGCATTAAGGAAAGTAAAACAAAACCTTTGGATGCCAGAAATGAGATAGGAAAGGAATTCAGACAAAATACAATGTCATAAAAAAATTTGAAATCAAGTTATTATGTTTATACATAATGGGAGAGGAATAAGGCAGGGGAAGGAAAAAATAGAGAGACAAGGAGCCACAGTGAGAGACTCACCCTAGATAAACAGTGCTGTGTTAGCGCCCAGCCTGCAGATAGACCTCACACATACTCAAAAAGCCCTGTTGCTCATGTATTGCTCTGCTATCAGTGAAAGCAAAGCTAAAGAAAAGACAATGGCAGGTGCTCATTTCAATAGGTAACTAGTTACAAGGCTTTTGCTAAAAACAGAAAGCCAGGGATTGAAGTAAGTAGCCTAAAAGGTTGCTGTGTCCTTGGCTGCAGGGACAAGATCCACAGCTCAGCAGATCACAAACATCATGTGCAGAACATGAGAATCATCGCTTTGTCATAGATATGACATCTTAGATGTTGTTCAGGAGCACAGATCTCAAGAAATTTCTGACATTGCCTGTAACTTTTCCTTATCCTTTTCTCCAGCCTCCGTCTTTAGATTATGACTCATGTTCTTTCAGCTATTTTCACAGCACATCACCCTGCTCCACTTAGCCTGCAAGTCTTTCCAAACTGAACCGAATAGTCAGGATTTAGTGTGCTTAGCATATCCAGGCACATTGTCAGCATTTTGAATTTATGATAGCCATGGTACTTTGTGGATTTCCACCACTGCTGTTTACAAAACTAATGAGATGAGGAGAATGTCCTCAAGTAAATATTACACTCACATTCATTGCTATTCATTTCTATGAGATGTTTTTGCTGAAGTTAGGAAGTGAAAGAGTGAAAACGATAGTGCTTTTCTTCATGAGAACTGAGAGATGACTAGCAATATATCATGGATAAGAAAGAATAGAACCTTGCTCTCATGGCTAATGGTGGTACAGTGAGGCAGCAAATAGTACCGTCTGAAGATCCTATTATAGTGTTTTCCTTACTTATTGGTGGTCTTTGACCACAAGTGAGCACTGAGGTGATAAAATACACAGATGACTAAATTATTCAGCTTGGTAAAGACTTTTAGGAAGGCTGTGAGTTTGAGAGAAACCTAGCTAAACTGAATAAAAGGTGTGCAACAGCAGCTGAAATTCAGTGCCAACCAGCAGCAGCTGAAAAGGGAACCTCAGGCTTCTTATCATTTAACTCCCATCACTTAGAAGAAGGGCTTGGGTGTTATCAACAGGAACGTACTACTGAGTAGCTGACACAGTGTGAGAAAAGCTATGAGACTTCCCCCATGTGGGCTTTTTATCACGTGTTTCTCTGAAACTCTAGGTTTCAGTATCTTCTACAAGTCAAGTGTTGGCAAATGCAGGTACCAGTTACTGTCAGCAATGTGTTCTCTGTATTAAGTTAAATATTGCAAGTATCATGCCAGTATTTGTATTGCACATTTGTAATTTATTGCTTTCTTTTTAAAATGGGAGGAAGTCATGTCAGTTTTATGACAACTTCACCGCCAATCTGTTTGTATTGTCTCTCTTTAGAGACATTATATTGATTGAAAGAGAATTGGCTAACCTGAGATGTAAACAATGACTGGCATTTGCCTTAACCCATGTGGTTAATATCACTGATTTGTCAAGCTGAGTGATGTGAAAAGAGGAATGATTGGTTGTTGGTTATTGAACAGCTCAACACAGGCCACATTTGGCATGTCAGATGAGAGGCTATTCTAATGAGCCAGTACTGCTGCCAATTACTTAAGAGCCCGTGCCTCCTCTACAAGCTATTTTGTACATCTTCAAGATGTTTAACTAAATTCCAGCTCAGTAACAGATTGCAAATAAGATGATTAGATTTGAGAATCCATGCATATATATTCCTTTAACACCATCTCACACACACCTGCCTCTAATGGAGCCCCTCATTCTCTGTTGATGACTAATTAACATATAGGACTGCAGTCAGTTTAAGAAAAGCTACATTCTTTGTAGAGGCTGACAGATCTGTGTAACTGAAACCTTGCCTTGTACTTTTTATTTATTTGATCCAGGAATCTCTGATTGTGTGTGGTCCATCACAATGACGCTGTTTTCTTTCAGGTCAAAGCTGTAGGCGTTAGAGAAAGTATGACAACCAGTAAGGTATAACTATTGTATCTGATTGTATCTCAGTACTGAGAGTTGTCATCATAAGTAACTGTAATTCAGTATCAGACAGAACTCTTGTTTTATTTTTTCCTGGATCAGAAATAAAATTACCTTTTTTTTTTTTTTTCTAGTGGCACAGACAATACCAACACTCAGATCTTCCACAGGCCTATCTTGAAACTAAAGATGCTCTGGCCAGACACGTTCAGCTACTCAGCTCCCTCTGTTTAGAGCATACATGAAGATGTCTGATTTTGAGATGTGAACACATAGTCCAAAAGACTGGGACTAACACCATTACCCTAAAATATGTTTAGTCAATGCTGATCAGGAATTGTATTAACTGGCAATTAACAACTAGCTAGCACATTTCCATTTCAAATATTGAAATTAAGTCATTTAAATCTGTACCCTAGTTTATTTGAACTTCCTAGAGCATCTAGTCTGCTTAAATGAACATAAGAACCTTGGTGATAACAACCTGCATTATGTGCACAGGTAACAACAGGAGAAAGTGTTTTCCAGTTTCCTGTGTGCTTTGTTAGGTCAAACCTGTAGCTTATGTTAGTTGTCACAGTTCATGTTAGTAATGTTGAAAAAGCAAAATCACATGATGTCTTTTTGACAGAAAAGATGAGATAATATAAATAATGAACCTTATATTGATGTGGGGACACATATGTCTTATATTAATGGTGCTATGAAGTTTAGTTGTTTTTTTTTTTTTAAAGCAACATTTAAACTTTTGACTATCTAAATCCAGATTTTACAGATTCAGAATACTTGTCCTGGAAACTTTATAAGTTCTTTTATTTGTAGTTTTACTATGTTATCTAGAAAGTGATTTAAAAAAAGGTCTTCATTTAATTTGTGATATTTTTGATCTGAAAGTATTTTCATAGTAGTTACACTGTTCCCACTTAAAGAGTCTTTATAAAATCTAACAGTAAATTGAATATTCAATAAATGTGAGCTTTTGTAACCCTGATGGGTCTAGATAGGCTATGTGACCATTAAACTGAAGGTACTTCAGTATTATTTCTGTTCTATGTGCAAATACGCACTTTATTTGCTAACCTGCACAAAAATACATATTGACTGCTTCCATCCTTTGATGAAAGTAAAAACTTTTTACAACTGAAGCCTATTTGAGTTAAACCTGACCAAAAATGCAAGTTATTTTTAGATGCATTAACACCACAATTTATGGATATTTCAGAATTTTCTTCTACATTTCCTCCAGGATATGAATGGCTCTTTAAAAAAAAATATGTTTGTAATAATTTGTTTTGGGTTTTGCAGTTGAAGCACTGTTGTATTTTTCCTGATGAAATATTTGCTGCCTCCAATCACCTGGGGAACATTACCTTGATGAAGCCATTGAAATATGCCCCATCAGTCTCAAAGGGTTTTCCTCCCCTACTTTTCACCTTCTTCTTGCCAATTAAGCTGCCACATTATGTATGATAGTGAGGGTCACTTGTTTTTTCCAAGTGTTATTCTGAATTGGTGAAGAAAACAGAAGCATACTGGTCTAGTGAATAATTAGAGTGGATCTTAAAGTCCCAAACCTCCATCTTGCACTGCCACATACTAACTATCTTTAACCTCAGCTCTTTTCTTCTAGCAGGCTACATGCATTTTTTTTTTTTTTGCCAGGAAAACTTACTATATTTTGTGTTGTGTGCCTATATTTTATACTAAATATCTACCAGACAAAATAGCTAGAGACATGATGTTGAAAAATACAAAACATTTAAAGTAAATAAATATGCAATACAGGATTTACTTCCACAGAGTAAACCTAAGTAAACAAACCACAGAGTAAACCAACAATGCTAGGACTTTGCAGTGTTAGTTACATTGTATTTTGCAAATATCTATAGGCAATACTTCTGGTTTTGCATTTGCATACAACAGTTTACAATTGTGGTAAAAAAGCAATTATTTTCAATGCGTTAAACAAGAAGTTCTATTCTAATGATCCTAAAGCAATAGTCTCCTCTGCACTCAATGAGAGTTTTATATCTGATGGAAGTTATTATATTTATTATTTTTAAAAGTAATTGGCCCAGAATTTCTGTACCGTTTTGCGACTGCACGAACTTGGAACAGACAGGAAGCACAGAACCAATCAGGATTTAGTAGCTCCCTGCCATGTCAAACATTTTTTATGCTAAAACAGCCTTTCCAAAAGGGACACAGTATCTTACACATTCAGGATTAATCTAGTGTCCAAGACATTTACCAAAAATCTTAAAGGGAAAATTACTGACACTAAGATTTTCATCAAAGAGTAAAGATGCTTCAGCTTGGCTAGCTTCCCTCTCATAGCTATTAACAATTTTACTGCAGTGGAAACAAAGGAGAATATGGTACAGTAATGAAGGGCTTGAGTAGTGACCTTTCTCTCTCCTTCCCCTCATCTTTCAATTTGGGGCAATGATGCTTCTTGTAACCAAACTGCTTAATTGAGCTCTATTCCTACAGAATGTGATAATTAGAAGATTTACAATGTAGATGAAACATCTAAAGCTAAAATAAATAAGATCAGCCTTTAGGAAGTGCTGAAGTGGCTTCTAGTCATCTTTTTCTTTTAAAATGTAGCCACACAACTGCATAACTTCCCCAGACTTCCCCCTATTCTTTGTTGATGTTAAGGAAGAGAATGTAAACTGTTTTAGAACAGTTAGCTATTCTTGGTTTACACAGCTCTAGTATATAGAATCTCTTATACTGAGGGAGATACTGGACTCATTTCAAATACAAGTAAAGACCCATGATTTAAGGGAGTGTTTTTTTCTGAATCAGGCACAGCCTGTGATTTGTTAACCAAGAGGCAGATACCACATGCTAAGATAAAGAACTACACGATCCACTTGTCTTATGCCTTGGGTCACCCTGATCTTCCAGCTACAAGTGAACACCTGCTTCTCAACTCCGCCTGAAATAGTCCTGTTACAGAGATGTCCCAATTCACAAAGAGAACAGATGTCCCATTGCACAAAGAGATTCCAGGCAACTGACAGAATTACAGCTTAAATCATGGTCAATGCCCATTTGAAGTTACTGAGGGCTGCACTGACTCATCCAGCTTCAAATACATAGGTGAAAAGATACTCTCAGCCTTAAGGGTACAGCATACCTTACATTTAGTGAGTTTTCCCTTTCCCCTAGAACATGAAAATTTTGACTGTGTGTGCTTCTAATACGGACATTTTGCTATTGGCTTGTATGTGAGAGTTTGCTGTCTCTACATAGGATTTCAGATGGTAATTTCATTTTTATTTTTTCTCTCCCTCTTACTTCATATAATTTGAAAGAATAAGCATGGTAACAATACAAAAACTGAGTACAGGTAAGAAATCGAAGCCTAACAAACCCACATCAATGTCCACATGCTGGTCTTTAAGATATTCTTAAATTACATAGTAAGGGCAGTAGCAAGTGGGTAACTTGAATATAAAGTTTGTTTTAGAGTTAGTGATAAATCACTGTGAGATAATAATGGGAGCATATGTTTCCAACAGCTTCAGAAAAGGTGTTTTATTCTAAATGTAAACTAGTGGACCAAAGAGATAGTGAAGATTTATTTCCTCTTTCCTGTCAGAAATAGATTTATTTCCTTAGTATATTAATGATGATACATTAAAAATGTTTACAAAATACCATCACTTGAAATTATGAAATGAATGCAATTAAATTGTCTACAAGCCCTTAGGGCTGAGAACACCAGCTCAAGCATTAATGAGACAGATTCAAGCCAGGATTCTAGTTGTTTCTCTCATGCTGGTGAGAAATGGAAATAGTATTTCAACTGAGAATCATACCACTGCATGGAATGTAGTGATGGAACATGGCAGAAAGGAAAATTCCCAGCAATACCATCCTGAATTCCTGCCCACACTGCCAGCTTGCATCTCTGACCAAGGTTGTCCAGGAGAACATTTACTATCATCTATTTGCTAAATGGTTTACTTCAGACTTGCTATAGTTAGATGGAAAATTGTCTTGTGGGAAAAATGAAATAAAAACTGTTTCCTCTTGGCAAACAGTTGACCTGAGTGTCCTGAGGGAAGAACCAAGCACTTCCAATAAGGCTGTGTGGCTAGATGAAAAAGTATCTGCATTTGCAGTCTCTTGAGTCGCCCCTCTCTTGTGTCTTCTCTGAGTGCTGAGTGTCTGACCTAGCCTCTCTATGGGCTGGTACTCTTTTGGGTGACTGAGTCCCTGAAAAATGTCTTTTCTGTATTGGAATATAAAGGCATCCTCCATCCACTTCTTGTCAGACCTGGTTACTTATTAGCTGTGGATATAAATAATGAAAAGAGCAAAGAACGGAAGGCTGAAACTAAGTCAGCAAATGAGATAGAAATGAGGAATAATGTTTTCAGAATAGAACTTAACTATTAATACCTTATTAACAAGTCAACTTAATCACCTACAAAACATCTCCTTTACTCTATTGCTTTGTGGAAGAACATTATTATCCATGTTAAAAATTCCTATTAGCCCTGCCAGAGCAAGTCACCTGATGAGAGGGGGCACAGATATCCAGTGACCTTCTTGGTTTTATGATTTCCAGCATTTACATACCTGCCTGGACCTTTACGGCATAAGCCCCTTGTGTCTTGTAGATGGTATTTAGTGAGAAGTGGAGAGCATCCTTTCTATGCTATGACAGCTTGGCACCGCGGACTTGTAAGAGTTGTGGTCTGCTTCAGATCAGAAGCCTGACTGAGATGACATGCCTCTTGTTCAGCCTGAATATCTGTCAGTTGTAGGCTCAAAAGCTAAAAATCCATGGAAATTAGGAGAGAAATGCAATTTGTGTGTACACAATTTATCTGTTTCTGTACACATTAGAGAGTCTCAATGACTGCACCAGATTTTTCTTCTGAATCTTACAATATTTGATGTTTTAATCAGAGAAACATCTGGCACAAACAGTCCCTATGCTGCTTAATTTGTTAGGATTACTTCTGTCTTTTTTCTTTCAGTTCTCACTTGAGCTTCTGTTATTGACTTCTGTTGTTAGAGATAGATTGGTGAATTTTATAGGCATTCACTTAGCAGTTCCAGTATTTTTATTTTCCTCCAGCTCCCATCCTGAGTGTTTTAGAGAATATCATTACAGAGAAATGCTATGGAATGTTGTTTGAGTTCCTCTTAAAACAAACAAAAAATAATTTTAAATTTGAATGTATATATTTTTACAAACATGCCCTGCAATAAGGCATCTTTGCAGAACTGCACAGTAGACAACATTCAGAGGGTCTCTCATTCACTATAAAGTCTGAATTCAATTTTCTAAACATATGTTGAACATAATGTCTCACAATTAAGACAGTTGTGTATGGCATATTCCATCTCAGTTTGATTGTTATCTTACCAACAGTGCAAGTGTTCAGCAACTCACTGAAGAAAAAATTTTCAACAAGAAAACCCAAATTGATGGTAATCTATTTCCAGTTTGAGATCCATGCAGATTCCAAATGTGTTGGACGTGCATTTGAGTCAAAAGATCTGTAAGAAGTGCAGGATGTGCCAGGAATAGGAAGCCTCAAGTTTAAAACAGAGGTTTTTGTCTATGACTGTTTTATTCTCCTCAGTAAGTCACAATCTGTGCTTCTGAGGTATCTTGTAGTTTAAACTCCTCAAACAGGGCTTTAAAACACAAGAGTCTGTGTCTCTCCAAAGATTTGCTTGGAGAAAAGTGCTCTGCATTTTCAAAGAAGGTGGTTTCAGAAGTATCTCAAATTAATTAAGATTTAATCTCCCTTTTTCAGCTTGCCTATCTGTGCGTACAGTATAAAGACAATTTCCAAGCTAAATAAATATCATGGTTTGACATGACAGCTGTTTATGGTAAGGCAGAAGGGGCTGTAGAGATGGCTTCTGTAAGAAGTCTCCTGTAAGAAGTTGCTCTCCCCAGCTCTGAGCCAGACCCACTTCTGAGGTTGAGTGAATTAGACACCTCCATGATCACTTTTTAAGAAGTTGGAAAAGGAGGTTTCTTCCTGTTTCTTCTTTCTTCTGTTTCTTCTTCTTTTCCAGCTGGTGGTGGTGCAAGGATTGGGAAGAGAGAGAGAGAAGTGACCATGCAGGCTCCAAGGTCAGTGAAGGAAGAGAGGAGGAGATGTGCTGGAGCAGAGACTTCCCTGCATCCTGTGGAGAGGACTGGTGAAGCTGAGATTTGCTTGCTTTTGTTCTGTTCTGTTTCTTGTAGGTAGTAGAATAAAATTTCCTACTTTCCTCTCTAAGTCGAGTACTGGAGTCTGTTTTGCCCAGAACTGTAATTGGCAGCAAGCCTTCCCTGCCCTTGTCTCAATCCACAACAACTTTGCTTTTTCCTCCCATTTCACTGGGGCCTCCATCATCCTAAAGAAGGTGATGGTGAATGGGAGGCACCGAGCAAGAGACTGTCACGGTGCTTCATTGCTGGCTGGGAAAAACAGTGACAATAAATTAATAGCAAGCTGTAACTCTAAGGCCCCTCTGTCAACAATTCCTTGATTAAGCACTTGTCCCAATTTTCAGGAAACACCCATTCAGAGGGATTGGGGTTCTGTGTAAAATTATGTAAGTTAAGGTAATGAAAGATTGTGTTACATAGAATATGTCCCAAAGGGATAGATTTGAATGCAAATAAATTATCATAAATAAGGTCTAACTCTAAAATCCCTATGGCAATGAGACTTTACTCAGGTCAGAAGGTGAATATCAAGCAGACTGGAGTGGACTCACACAGTGAAAGGAATAAAAGCCACACTAAAAATGTTGTCTTGGTTCTTGGGAAGCATCCATCCAGTGAAATTTGGGTTTTGTGTATAAAGTATGTAACAAAATGCAATGAAATGTAATACAATGTGTGGTTGTAATCTATTTCACAATATAGGCTGAAAAATAGTAATTTTTGCAGTGCATTGTCAACACTAACTTCAGATATATATGAGCAACCAAATTCCACAGGCAAACTATCAAAACATGAAGGTTATGGATACCTGTGTAGGAGTTTCATCATGTACAATATGCTTTTCTATGGCCGGTGCACATCAAGTAGGAAAGGTCTACCTGCACATTTGAGAAGGGGTTGGAAATACATTTTCTTCTCTCAGGCTGCAGGAGCTCTGTCCCTGGACTGCCATCTCTCTGGGCAGATGTTGTCCACAGGCATCAATGAAATGGTCATCTCAGTGTTTGACACTGTGCTTTATCCAAGCCTGGGTTCTAAGCTAGGTGTCCCTGCGTACTACCTGCCAATCATAATCTGCTGTCATCTTCATGTGGAGCTACCTGATGCCTGTTCACACTGACTAAACTGTAGAAGCAACCAGAGAATAGTAAAGGAATGATGTGAATGTGATAAGCAGCCTGTTCTAATTAAACATCATACTTAAAATCCCACCTTCTTAAGGTAACCAGGAGGAGGTGGTAGTGGTTTATAAGTCTGTAACAACCACTGAGATACAGAAGATTCATGACAGATTTTATATCTACCTAGACAGAATAGTTACCACTTGAAATTGGATTCATTACTGCAAAGCAGAGCATCCAAACAGAAGCACTGAACTTTATGTCAACAATGGTATACTAAGTCAGTATCACAGTTTCTGTGCTACTATGGCTAACCTTAAGATAAAAGCTAAATATTTCACCACAATGAGTTCATAGGCAAATTAGTGGATCTGAAACACTCTCCCAGAACCTGTGTCACCAGTATCTTACCTTATGCTTCTCTTCTTGAAGGTACAAGAAGTCCTTTCAACTCACAGCAAAAGGTTGATCTAGTTCAGCAGTGAAGTCCAGAACAGAGCTGGTTTTGGGCTACTTATCACCACCTTCCTGAAACATTTTTACACTTAATTAAATGCTGTCTTAAAATGCAGAGCTCTCCTTTCTACTGAGAGAGCAAGTCCCAGGGTGTTCTTTTCAATTAGCATAGACACTTGCTGCAGCACTCCAAAAAGGATGGCTTTTGTTTAATAGCCTACAACTAGCTGGAAGAGAGCTAGATTAACACTAGTAGCTAAAAGATTTCTCATGTAAACAGCAGAACTACAGGGTAAGGGAGTCCCTTTGCTGTTTTATCAATCCCTTGTTCCCCTTTGATCGTTGTTTAAAATTTCTCTTACTTTTCTGTACTATTGTGGATTGGAAGAGTACTAAATACTGTTAACAATGGCACTACATTAATTTTCTATGTTACAGTACTAGTACTTTGGCCTCTGATAGTCTCCTAAAAGGCAAGCAAATTTCCATTATTTATACAGCTAACCTCAGTGTAACTATAGGAAATGGAAAAGAACAGAAAAGGGTATCAGATTACTAGTAGAAGTTTAAAAAAAAACCACTCCTCAACTCTTATCAGCCTAATCAGTAATTAAAGCATTTTCAGACACTACTAGATGTGACAGAAACACCTAGAAACAGTTTTGACACCCAAGATGCATACATTCTCTCATCTACAAACTCAGCAGTACAGAAACTGAGGAGGAAAAAGCTCAGTATTATACTCCCAGTCATCATTTTTTTTTTACTGTAATAGAAGGAACAGTTCTATCTCTCTACCTCAGCTTCTCTTATGAGCTTTTTGTGATACTATTACCCATTTGGCCCTATTTCAAAGAATAAATCAAGGGACTCGGTCTGAGTTCAGATGGTAGCTCTTAACCTATAATTAAGAGGGTTCCTCTCAAGACCAGATTTTATCTCCATGGAACTCATACAAAACCTCAATGCATCAGGTTTCAGAGAATGATCTTAAATACCTATGTTTGTCACCTACACAGAGGCATGTGACACACAGTACAGGCCCTGAGTCCTAACCACACTAAAACCAGAGATTGATAAGCAAGAACCAGTCTTCCTACTCTATGCTGGTGTGATCTAGCTGACTGGGCCAGGATAAAGCCATGACGTTACAGCCTCTGAGACAGGGCTGTAGAAACACTCTCTTAGACTGAGAGAAGAGATCAGTTTTGCTGCTTCAACATGGAAAGAGATCCTCTTACATCAACACAAATTAAGCTGGTTTCAAATCAAACAACTCTTCACTTCTGGGTTGGGCATTTTTGAGGGAAGTCAGGACACCCACTCAGGGTACCAGCACCTGTGCTTCCCTCAGGTGATTGTTTCCTGCAGTTTGTGTTTCCCTGGCCATAGTGATTGATCTTTGGCAGATGTAGAGTTTCAAGACTCAGTCCTAAAACCATATGAAATATCTAGGGAAGCACAGCCCAACATAGACTGTCTCTTGTTGGAAGTTATTCCCTTTCCATCTGCATACATCAGGACACATTCAGCCATTTCTCATCCTCTCCAAGAAAGGCAGATCTGGGTAGATCTGGTCCAGCATTCTCTGCAGTTAAGCTACTCTGAGTCTCCTTTGTTCTGCTTGGAAAGTCATGCTTATTTGTACCATGGAGTACCAGAAGTTAAACATAGCCTCTATGAAGTGAGATGTAGAACCACCATAAAATAGCGATCTCCTACTGAGTATGGAATTATGCCATTTGGCGTAGAATATTAGCAGTAGAAAATACTGAAAGCAGCTCATCTTAGAATAAACTTACTGTGGTGGCTAGGTGCTTTCCTGGGAAGTATTTAATTCTTGCATGCCAACAGGGGAGCCTATCTTAATCTCAAGCAAGAGCTTTGTATCTACTGGTTTATAGGACTAACAAAAATAGGGGAGCTCCTCTTCCATTTTGTGAACTCAAAATGAAAAACACAGCCAGTCAGAAATATCAGAGTACTTAAAAGCAACCTGCAAAATGTTCCAGTTCACCTGGAAAAGATATTTTAGGAAATAAAATCATTTACAAGAGCATTAAAAAATACCTTATCCTGAGGGACTGACATGAAGGAGTTATGACACATCTGTGTCAAGAGGGCCTCAGTAAACAAGGTGTGGGTTTTTTTCTGAACCTTTGGATACATATTTTTGATCAGAGTTTTATCTTTTTCATTCTGTGTTCCAACACTCCTCTGAGGCTACTCATGTACCATACTGGCTTGAAGTGGTACATCTGTTCCTTCATTATGGTCTGCTCAGGTCTTTAAATACCTGGAGCAAACCCCAGATTTCAGATTTACCTGCTATTTTAATATAGCTGAGCTATCTCGTCTTTACTTGGCAGTCAGTGTTACTGCACAGGCTGTACACGTGGTCATAAATTTTATTTTGTGCCCAGTAAATGTGCTCTTTCAGTTAGGTTAATGTTTGTATCCTGCAATTATTTCAAACAGGTGGGCACTTTGACACTTACCATGAACCAGTTCACAACACACACATGTATTGATCAAGTCAAAGATGCACTTCTGACTTGTGCTAATCAATGTATTTGTTCTCCAATGGTTTTTACAGTGTAATGAGCAGGAAATATATCTACCACTGCTAAGTTTCTGTCTCTTCAGGGAGGAACTGAGTGCACTTATAGTAGAGCTGATGTACCAATTCACAATAGTGACATCTACAAATAAAATTTTAATCTTGTGTGTATGTAAAGTTTTGAGGAAGACTGATGGCTGAACTTGCAAAGTTTGCAGAATTATAGGAGTTAATATGCATCTGGTGGAGCTGCTGTGCAACTGGACTTTTTATTGTGAGTTTTCCAAAGTTCACTGGAGCTCAACTTGCTTTTAAACCCTTTCATGGAACCCAAATGATGCCACATGAAGTGTTCTTGATGAGGAATTAGTAGTTTCTGTTCCCACTGAGCTGGAGCCAAACACATTCTTTAATGTGTTCTTGGGCTTTTTACTTTTGGAGGTGATATTCTCAAATTCCACACTGGTGGCTGATCTTCAATTTACCATGCTTCACCTTCAGTCTTGAAGTTGCAGCTCTGTGTTAACACTGTCAAGCAACGGTCATGGATTTTCTGTTAGTCCAACATTATTTACAGAAATGAACAAATCATTTCTCTGCATGCAGTCATAAAATCAAAGCCTGCTGAAGGCTGGCATTGTAAACATATTGCATTCAAAGATATCTTTTTCAGGTGAGATTTGTTGAGCCACTCTCCACTGGATCTTTCATGAAATATTCAGAGAATAATACATCTTTACTCCAGTCAGTGGTGTCATTTGTCATCTTCAGTAAAGTTTGGTGTATTGTCTCTGATAAGGCGACTGATAAAGTGGCAGATAAAGAGCTTTAATAAGCTTCAGTTAGGATTCTGGGTCAGTGCAAATCAATGTTGACCCCAGAGGAGGTCATGAAGAGTATCTGAAGTTATCTTAGGTTTAGGCAACACAGCAAAAATGATGTACAGGGACAAAAATCTCTAAACCCTTCTGTTTACAGTGAACCAGTTTATCTGAAATAGATGACAAAAAGTATACTGTAATCAATTTTCCCCTATATTCTCATAATTCCGTTCTGCTTATAATGATGGAATGGGGATTCAATAACTCTCTGTTTTATATGGGTTGCAAAGTGCATACATCAAACGTGTGTGTTTGGCTCTTATGTATCTCTGAACCAAAGACAACCAAACCAGACATTTTTATGAAGTCTTTTGATACCTGAACACTTACCCAAGCTTTATGTAA
The DNA here is from genome assembly GCA_013401255.1 of Urocolius indicus. NCBI lineage: Eukaryota > Metazoa > Chordata > Aves > Coliiformes > Coliidae > Urocolius > Urocolius indicus. The sequence continues at coordinate 60,762 of WBNH01003802.1, forward strand.
AAATATAACCAAACACTGTCACCAGCTGAACCATTTCTCCTTGTCTGCTCTATTCAGGGGTAAAACTCCTTCTGAGAGGCACAAAAGGAACTTAGGAATTCTTAATCTGAAAATTCAATGTGTAATCCACTAGCACAGCGTGTGTTGTATATTTTAATGGCCAGTGTACATAGATATAAGTCTACAACTGCAAGCAGCTAATGGGTTTACTCTTTTAATGGAGGAAGTCCTGGCTGCTAATCTGAAGGCCTTGGGTTCAAACCCTACTGATGACCCAATTTAAATTGTTGTTTTATTAAGTAAAGACTTAAATATGATTGATATAGTTTAAGCTATTTAATCTTCCATTATAAAATGATTAAGATTCATCCATCTGTTCTATAATCAAAGATAATAATAAAGTTATGAAGCTAATAGTATAACAAGTGTTTTTGCTAATCCCAAATTGTTGAGATAGTTCTCATCTGGGAGTAGTGAGGAACACAGCAGGAGGAACAGTCCCTCTCTATTAGGCGTGATTAGTATAACTTTAAGCTGTAATTACTTGGATACATTCACACAGGAGACTGCTACTCAGCCATTAAGTATCCTTAAGAGGATGGTCATTTGTATCAAAAGGTCCAGCAGTTTTTCTGACTTCCTGACAGTTGAGAAGTTTTCATCCACTGAGTGCCTGAAGGATGACTCATATATACAAAGTGCTTCAGATGGACAGTGGCTTTTTTTTTTTAATGTGGCTGACAATTCAAAAACAGAGATGATACATCATCTTTCTGTTCTTGTTTCTCTAAGGGGATACCCAGCAGTTAATCAGCATGAGGGTTTTACTAAGCCAAAGACACCTTGTGGAGCCCACTATCTCGATAGTTGCCCTGGAGAACGAAAAATTTCTCTGTTTGATATTGCTACTTTTTCAAATTAGCTAGGAAGAAATCAATGGAAAACACATGAAATCTCAGGGGCGTATCTTCTACCCTAAAGTCTAAAAACCTCTGTACAAACACAGTGTGCTGTTCTTAGGTGCCTGCCAGGAACAGCTCTGGGCAGCATGGGTCTGGCAGCTCAAGGCAGCAAAACAGCAACACTTCATCCACCCTAATGGCAATGCATTCTTCTTCCCCACTGCTGGTGTACTTCATGCTTGCAGTTAGTTTTTCTAATCATTCCTGAAAAGTACACTGAGGTCTATAAGCCAGGGAAGACCTCTTCTCTCTGCAAAGTTATGCAAATAGAGGATCTAAAAGGTAAAACTGGTATCTAAAGAAATGCATCTGTGAGACTGAAAGTCTGCAGAAAGTTAACACCACAAAAGAGTTTCTGGATTCTTAATTTAGTGGTTAGTTTTGACTTCTGATAGGAAGTGAAGACTCACTCAAGCAAACAGATTCTACTGCTGTTTAGACAAATTGTTGAATGAAGAAAACTTTGCTTAAGAAGGTTTTGAAACCAACTCTTTGATACCATGAATCACTATGTCATTGTAAGCGATCCATCTTAAAATCACACGTGTTCTCCACACTCTGTTTCCCTTTGGCAGAACGTTATTTTAAAATCAGTCTTCTGATGACTTAGATGGATCTTCTTCTACTTTTCCATTTATATTTTAAGTTGGCTTGAAATTAGTCTTTTTCTATTTAGCATCAATTTTTAAATGGAATCTCCTTTCTTTCTGTTTTTATTTCTTTGCTATATGCAAAGATATATCCCCCCCAGCTTTTTTATTACTACACTAGATAAGCCTTGTGCACCTGGAGCATACCTATGTTCTGAAATACAATGATGTGCATAAACCTAGAGGGATCCTTGAATGTTTACATCTTTACGAGGTCTATGATATTAGTGGCTTGCAGTTCTATGTGCTGGCTGCTTGAAGTATGACTTCCACTTTGTCTGATGTTTCTGATGAAATTCCAGATCACAGATTCCAGTTTTGTTGAATTTCTTTTTTTTTTTTTTTCCCTCAAACTTCTGCCTATGTAATATTCTAGACCTGTTCCAAACCACCAGCGCCTTCCAAATTTTCATCAGATGCAGAGTTCGTTAACACATCTGGTTTGTGTCAAGGTAATCATGAAAACATTTTTTTCAACTGTTTAGATACTATCAGCTTCTGAACCAATACCCTTTTTCCAGTTACTTTCTCATTCAGCTCATCTAAATATCTGCTGTTTAGCCTGTTTCTTGCTCATGTTATTCTTTTGCCTATGCTCTAGTAACTAATATTTACTTGAGACACTTTGCCAAAACCTTAACCCGACTGCTAGTTCAATACATTTTTTTCTCACCATCATACATTTGACTTTTCAGACTTTTTACCTTCAGGGTTCTCATTTTTTTCTTAAGATTGTATTTGGAGGCCTGTGTCTAGCAAAGTCCCTAGGGGGTTGATGCTGGGACTACTACTGCTACTATTCAATATTCATTAATGATCTTGATGAGGGAACAGAGGGCACTGTCAGCAAGTTTGCTGATATACTAAACTGAGGGGAGTGGCTGACACACCAGAAGGCTGTGCTGCCATTCAATGAGATCTGGACAGACTGGAGAGTTGGGCAGGGAGAAATCTAATGAAATTCAACAAGGGCAAGTGTAGAGTCTTGCATCTGGGAAAGAATAACCCCATGTACAGTACAGACTGGGGAATAGGGGAAAGGGTCCTGGGGGTCTTGTTGGACAGCAGGATGAGCATGAGCCAGCAATGTGCCCTAGTGGCCAAGAAGGCCAATGGCATGTATTAGAATGTGTGGTTAGGTGTATTAGAAGGGCTGTGGTTAGTAGGTCAAGAGAGGTTCTCCTTCCTCTCTACTCTGACCTGATGAGATCACATCTGGAATATTGTGTTCTGTTCTAGGCCCCTCACTTCAAGGAGGACAGGGAGCTGCTGGGGAGAGTTCAGCATAGGGCCACAAAGATGATTAGGAGAGTGGAGCATCTCACTTATGGTGAAAGGCTGACGGAGCTGGGGCTCTTTAACTTGGATGAGACTGAGAGTGACCTCATTAATGTTTACAAATATGTAAAGGGTGGATGTCAGGAGGATGAAGCCAGGTTCTTCTCAGTGATGTCCAATGATAGGACAAGGGGCAATGGGTATAAACTGGAACACAGGGTGACAGAGCACTGGAGTGGGCTGCCCAGATGCGTTGTTGAGTCTCCTTCTCTGGAGACATTCAAAACCCACATGGATGAGTTCCTGTGTGACCTACTCTAGGTGGTCCTGCTCTGGCGGGGTTGGGGGGGGTGTGTGGACTAGATGATCTTTTGAGGTCCCTTCCAACCCTTAAGATTCTGTGATTCAACTTCTTGTGCATTAGCAACTGCAGCTGGAGGAGACAGAAATAGCAACAAAAGCATGCTCATTCGAATTTAAAAAAAAAGAAGAAAAAGAAAGGAAATATTTACTGTTTCTTCAAAATTCTGAAAGTTTTTAGAACCTAACTCAAATAGTAATGTTTGAAGTAGAACTGTAGAAATAAAAGGAATAAGAATAACAATAAAGATAAGAAATGAAGGCACATAAAATATAAATATTAGAGTCACTTAGAAGCTTCTTCAGTCTTTCTAATCTTGCTGTCCTCTGTCAGCTTAAAGAAGCTGGCCAAGTCCTTGTAGTCTTTATTCACTTTCAAGTTCTTAGTCAGTTTTCCTGAGAAAAAAAAGAATAGAACCAGACCCAAGAGTACAGTTAGTTGTAACATCTTATTTACTCCATAGTGCGATAACTTTCAAAGGTAAAATATCTATTTAAATTTTCCTTCTAAATAGCTTTATGGTGGGTTTTTTTCTTACATCCTTTCCTTATTCTTGCATCCATTACTGTGACAAAAAGGGTTTATCTCATCGCGAGGAATCAACATTAATGCCTTTACCCATAAAGAGAAAATAAGAGGATTTTTTTTCTATCTTTTTCCACCAACTGTGGAATCAGCAAATGGACCTTACTTTACCACAAAATCAAATACATTTACAGTTCTATACTTACATTAGTTTGCATTTTAAATTTCTAACTCTGATAACTGGTTTTATTAATCCTTGAAAAGCATCTCTAAGTTGCAAAGTCATTGATACAACTGCTAAAATAAAGCTTCTCTATTTGTTAGCAAGTAAAACCTAGTAAAAGCAAGTAAAATTACAATATAAGCAAAATGTCAATCACTTTCTCCTTCCCCACAATAAATAACATGCTCAGATCTGCATATGTATCAAAGAAACAAACATGTATGGATTTAAGTGAATGCAATATAAACAGCAATATGACACATAGCTCAGATTAAACAAAGATGCTGCTGTGGTATAGTATTGTATCTACTGCTTTGACTGCTACAGAAAGAAAAGCAGTTGCTAAATGAATGCTACAGAAAGAGGGAAAAGTTGCTAAGTGCCAGAAAACAAAAAAAACTTCCTGCCTCTCCTTTGCAAGCAGGTGGCTATGTCTACCACTTGGTCAATACAGAAAACCTGCCATAAATTGTCTATGTAGTTAGATGATTTTGTTTCAGCAAAACTAAGATTTGTAACACACTACAGCAGATCCAACTGAATGAGTTTATCTCCTAGTAGAAATAGCCTGATACAGGAGAGTACCCTCCATTCTGGATCACCATTGCTAAAGCTTTCCTAATGTCTTATCTATTTGCCTCATCGCAAAAATCATGAAATGTCAAATGTTCTCTAGATCTCTGTGTACAGAGTCACAGTCTGGATTAGAGTCTTAATCCAGAATGAGTAGTCTCATCACTACTCTTCTTAGTGTGAGATTGAGGCCTTTTGTTTCAGCCTTCCTGTAAAACATGGAAATAAATGGAGCAGTTTATTCTGTAAAGGTCCTTGAATCCCCAGAGCTTTCTGTGTGATCCCCAGGGAAAGCATCACATCCACTCTCTGCCATGATGTTCTGGAAGTTGTTGCATCTTTCAGCCCTAAAGATCTAAACTGAGCTGAAGCAGTTAAAACTCACAGTCCTTTTCACTGTTTGTGAGACAGTCAAGGTGGCAACATCTGCTCTAGAAAGCCTACTAGTCAGCTACAATGCATATATATTGACAAATCAGAATACTGTGACCTCCTAAATACCGACTCACACTCTCAACAGTGATCAGGAATATTTGTTTAGCTGTAAACTTGAAGTTCACAGAACAGTTAGTGGTAGATATTGGAAGTAGTAAACCTGTTCTAACCTCTTCATTTTTTCAGCAGAAAGACTTCCCTTTACATTGCATTACACTATGGAAAAAAAAAAAAAAACCCAAAACGATTCCTCTGTCAATATGGCTGCATAAATATGTCAGAGCTACTCTGAACAGGAAAAATTGCTAATTGGCTCACATCATAAACACTAAATATTGGACCAAAACACTGAACACTCTGCAGAGTTTTCACTTTATTTCACAAAAGAAATTAACTGGATTCAAGGTGGGCTTGCAGACAGGTTATTGCAAATTGGACAAGAAATCATCAGCCACCTACAGTTTGAATTTGACCCCATTATATTAAACAAAGGGCCCTGAGAAATAATTGAGCTGGGAGCTGCACACCAGCCAAAACCCCTGCTGGTTGACAGTGTCCAGCAGAGAACAAATGAACCCACTACTAATGGTAGTCAACAGCTTCTTCAGAGGACTGAACTTATCAGTCTCTAAAGGAAAAACAATACTCTGTCTTGTCCTTAAACAACCAACATGATGTAGAATACTTCAAATTCTCGGGTACCGTGGATTGTTAAAGTTCTCTGAAATCAAAAGATCAGTGAGAATTTAGATCAAGATCTTGTCAACTTCTCCTTGCCAAACTGAGCATTTGAAATGAGTAGCAAAGAGGCTTCACTGTTATCCAGCACATAGGATCCCACTTGCCCACACAGACATTAAAGATGGCATGAGCTCTTGGCAGTCTGGGTGCAAAGATAGAGTCCCCAGAAGCACTGATGCACAATTATCATACGTTATCATGCGCATGGGTTGACTGAACAGGTGTGCTTCTCCCCAGGTGAACATGGAAAGTCTCTAATGTGCCAATAGCTCATCAGAAAACACTGTCACAAGCTCTGAACTTGGTCCTTCCCCAGTGACAACAACTGTCTGAGTGATGGAGGCAAGATCAGGTTTTTTTCACTTTTGCATTTTTAACATAGTGGAGCATTAAATAGCTCCTTCTCTCAAATAAATTGTTCAGATTCACTGTTAGGTGTTTTGCAGGAGTACCATGAATCTACAAACATAAAGGTGTTGATGGCTTTCTGGCAGCAGTCACTGCTATCAGCTACGGCTGGTGACATTCATGCTACAAGTTAATGGCATAAGAACAAGCTTTCTACCTAAATGACTTGGGATACAAGGCTTGGTTTCTATGCAGAGTAAAGACAATGAAATAAACCATGCCCCACTTAAACTCCCCAGCATATTGTGGTTCCCCTCTGAGTGTGGCACCTTTCAAAAAAATGCTTCCATTATTTCACAGAAATCAAAAAAGCACGTAATTAAACCAGAACCTGAGAGTTCTGCCTCATGCCAGGCCTGATCCTGAAACTCCCATGGTGCTCAGGCAGCTGCACCTGGAGTAGGATGGATACGGACCCTGTGCAGCATTGCTCTCTGCTGAGCTGTTGGCTTGGAAGGGGCAAACACATCTGCCTACTCGGATGACTAGTCCAGGGATGTGATTTAGTGGTGGACTTGACAGTATGAGGTTAGTGGTTGGACTGGATGACCTTAAACAAAATGCAAACAAAATGATTCTATGATTCAATGCCACGAAGGGCAGATTTTTCAAGTTTCATGCATTTCTCCACACAGCCTTGAGTTGTGGAGCTTCTTCCTCAGAGAATCACAGAATCATTCCTCGTCAGGGTTGATACTGGGGAAGCTGGTGGCCAGCATGGAAATCTTACCTAATCTGCAAAAAGAGCTTGTACATTCTGTGAGAGTTGCATTGTGTGAGAAACTCTTTCTGTATTTAAAGTTCAATGGTGGAAACTTTTTCTTTGACAAATTGATCTGTTAAGGTCTTCTCAGGTTCTTCCAAATGCCCTTCTGAGTACAGGAACTCATGGTGTAAGTCTGAATTTCAGAACAGTCTGACGCAGAGACAGTATATCATCTGCAGCGTGCACACAGGGTACACTGATAATTCTGCTACCACATAGCAGGTCAGTCTGATTAGGACTCTTGCCATACACAGTGTTTTGTCTTTTTTTTTTTCTGCAGCTGATCAGAGATTCTCAGAATTAATTAAATCTCTTGATGTACTTAGACAGCTTGTGGAATAAGTGGTAAGACATTAGAGACACTGAACTTGTTCATTTGATTTCATCTCTGTAACCTGAGCTCCAATTTAATATTGTATCTTCTACCCTCTTGAAGATTAATTACTGGACCAGTTAGCAAGTCATCTCACCTTCTTTCATTTATGAAGAGTCTAAGTCAGTAGAAATGTAATTCAGGCACTACTCTGGCTTTGTACATGACCAGTGAAAATTCTGTTAAAGACTTAACAGTTAAATATATTTAGCATTACAATACTCTTTTCTGAAAACCAACTCTAGGATCATCTCAAGTATGGTCCTGTTACAGGTAGAATACGACTAACATTTGAATTTTGCTTTTGGCTGTCTCACTATAGACACGGACTTCTTGATATGGTCACAGACACACTCAGCCCTAACTTCCAGTATCAGAGGAGTTTTCTGGATTCACACTTGTATTAGGAAGCATAAGTTAATTCTTCAGATTTTTATTGTGGGAGTTTTTTTTCAAGATATCAGGACTTTGTAGAAATAACAGCCTTATTGTTGGAGGAATACTGAAGATCTTGTTTATCTGTGCCTGACTCTCAGTCAGTCTTTGCTGACTCTGCAGAGGTCTGATGACATAGTGGAGGGTGCAGCAGTGGCTCTGAGCCACAGGACACCAAGGTATCCAGTTCAAAGATAACTCTACTCTGGATCTTTCATTTGTCTAATTAAGATGAGGTGCACAGAGAACTTAATGAGACTCCATGTTCAGATAACTCTGCCATGATGAGGCTTCAGCACAAGGCTACCAGCTGGTAGCCAGTTTGTGCTTGTGCCAGAAATACAATTCTGGTAGTGAAAGAAAGCCCAGCAACTTGAAAGCATAACAAGGCAGTGACATAGGAAAGCAAAGTGGTATAGATAGTATCTTCAGCTTAAGAAAGAGATATTCAAGAGGATTTAGGTAGCTGCAGAGTAATTTCTTTGAAAAGTGAGAAGGCAGAAGAATATGAATTTTAATTTCTTAGACCTTCAGCCAAGCATGTTTCCCTGTCAAAATGAAATATATTAATTCCCATCCATTTTCAGAAATCAATAATATGTGCATATCTACCCTTAAACACAGCTGAGGTTTAAGACAATCTCAGCTAATATATTTAAGTCCAGCAAACCCAAACACTAGTCACATACAGAAATGTTCAGAAAGATGTTACCTGTTAGTCCAGGTAAACCTAAATCTGCATCACAGCTTTTCCAATGGTCCTTTTCTTGCTCCTGAGAGTATAGCTACCTTTGTAGACAACTGATCCTTTTAATCTTGATGCTTATCACGATTACACAGGATACAAAATGAATTCCCCAGAACTGTGCTTCTTCATGTGTTGAAACCTGCTGCAGCCCTGACAGGCACATGTTTTGCCAGTAAAACACACATACTTACGATCACCCTCATTCTTAGCAGTACTAACCTTGTTGTTCTGTGTAACAGCATCAACATTCCCAACCTCAATATCCTTTCAGTCTTTTCACAACATGGACATCAGTGTTTCTTTCCTAGAAGCCTTTGTCCCAGGAAAGCTATAGGTGGCTTCTTGATTTATGCCCTTACATTTAACGGATTATGCTCCCACCCCACCCAGCATCCAATCTCTTCATTGTTTCTCCATACAGCTCCTAAAAGACTGCTTATAGCACCATCAAGAACCTATAGCAGTTGCCTTTGCCTTTAGGAATACTTGGAATACTAGCATTTGTCTTCTTCAGCTTCTTTTAGGTTCCTTCAGTTATACACCCTAGAAATGCATCCAAGAGCAAGTTGTCTGTTACAGATAACGTGCAACAAGTCTTGCATCAATTCAGACGTCCATCCCTTATCTTGACATCTGAAAATGGCACCTTCTGGCAGCTTCCTCTTTGGTATTGTCTTTCTTTTAAGGATGATGTATAGTGGCAATTTTGCTTTATCTGTTAAGACCACCAGTGAAGTGACAATCCGTTTTTTTCATTGGTAGTATTTTTGATAAGTGATTTGGGTTGGTTTTTGCACAGGAATATGATGTCTGAAAAACCTGATGCACATCTAAAGAGAAAAAAAAGGATATTTGATTTGTGTCACCTGTGTGCATTAGTAAACATTTACAAATTCTTTATAATGCTGCATAGTGTTGAAATTCTACTGTTTTTTCACATAATTAAAACTGACTTTATTCCAGAGTTGTTTTACATCTAACATCTTGTGAGTGAATAGTAAAGCATTTATACAGGCCAAAATATGCCGGATTTGTCTCTCAGTCCGGTAAGACCTGTGGCTGTGAAGAAATTTAATTGTGATGGGAACCCTGAACAGAGTCCCTTCTGAAACTAACAATTTTTTTCTTTCTTTCTTTCTATAAAACCTATAGAAAGACGGAGTTGGAAACCTGCTAAGAAGTTTTAATCTTTTTTTATAATATGATGTATAAGGCTCTCAAAGTATCTTCAAAAAGGGGGAATCTATTATACAAAGTATTTGGTAGCAAAGGCAGTCAAGACAATTTAGAGACTAGAGAGGAAATCATATGTAATGTAATGTAAGTTATATAAAAGCCAGGAGTGAGTAAGCAGTAGAAGAGTTCATTTTGTCCTCAGAGCAACTGCTTTGGCTGCTTTTTTTGTCATGCTGAAGAGAAGGAGTGGGAGAGTGGCAGTTCTCAGAGCTTCTCCTCCTTGGAATAAGCATTGGAGGCTAATTAGGCAACATTGCTAGTGAATGGCTGTGCTACAGCATCTAAGGAAGATGCCTCCTGTCACCTCTTACCATCTTAATAATGTACCTTCTTCTTTCATCTGTTCTAACATCTGCCCATTACTGGAAATCTACACTTTCAAATGAAAAACATAAAATACAATAACATAAAATCTCATATAATGATGAAACTAATAAAGCATTTGATTTCCCCAGTGATTATATCTTTCAAACTGGGGTATAAGGCTTCTTCCTCAGTATTCAGCATCCTGGTGTATTCCTTCACAGTGCTAAGAGACTTAACAGGTCTTCTCCCTTGAGTGACATAGCCCAGTCTGAGAGCTGGAAACACAGAGCTCTATGGAAGACCTACTGACCAACAAGGCTCATGAACACTTTCTGGTGTGAATAATAAATAGAGAAAGTGTGGAAGTCTGTAACTTGTTGGAATTGCACAAGTTTATAGCTCTTCATGTTGCACCATATGAGGGTCAATGCATCTGCTTTGCTTTCCAGAGACATCTATTTTTGTGGTATTTCACAAAAAAACAACACTAAACATATGCAGTGGAAGAGTGTGGTTATACCGTGCTCTGGAAAACTCTGTGAGCACAATTGTCACAATAAACAGGCTTGCTGGACACACCTGCAGAGGGTCGTGAGAGCAGGGCATGTAGCAGCTGATAAGTTAATTAAACATGTCTGTCGGCATGTGTGCCTATGGTTTTCCTGGAATGCATGCCTGGTAAAGCATGTTAGGAGGGATGCTGCTCTGGCTTGTGGCACTGGGACATAGATGATTTGGAGCAAATCCGCAGATGTCTCCTTGCAGTACTAAAGCACCTCGTGGTTGCCTTGGGATCTGCATCGAGACAGCATAGGACTGGTGACAGCTCGCCACACCTTCCTTTCTCCTGCCTTCCTCATTGTACCTTTTCCATGTTGTAAATACAAGGTAACTTCAGGTTGCTCTATTAGTCAAAGAGGACAAGCAAATAACCTTACTTAATGGAAAAGTGCCAACAAAAGCACAGGCAGCTGATAGCCTTGTCCAGACTATGTCGCTTGGTTAGTCTGTCTACCCTGTTGCTGATGCAAACAAAGCAAAAGCAGTTTTACCATTTAGGGTACACTGAAAAGTCACTATGGAAGTGTTACAAAAAGGTTTGTCCTCAACAGGGGATCAGAGAGGATCTTTGGATTTTATATCCTTAGAGGTTGGGAAATTACCTGAATATAAAAGGATGAAAGAAAAGACGGTTACCAAGGGGAAATCCTGTTTGACCAACCTGATAGCCTTCTAAGAGTGCATAACCAGCTGGCTAGATGAAGGGAGCACAGTGGATGCCATCTACCTTGACTTCAGCAAGGCTTTTAACACTGTCTCCCATAACATCCTCATCAGAAAGCTCAGGCAGTGTGGATTGGATGAGTGGATGGTGAGGTGAATAACAGAGCCCAGAGGGTGGTGATCAACGTCTTGTTCAACATCTTCATCAATGACCTGGATGAGGGGACAGAGTGTACTCTCAACATGTTCCCCGATGACACCAAACTGTTGGGACTGGCTGATTCCCCAGAAGGCTGTGCTGCCATTCAGTGGGATCTCAACTATCTTGAGAGCTGGGCAGAGGAACCTCATGAGGTTCAACAAGGACAAGTGCAGAGTCCTGCATCTGAGGAGGAACAACCCCACGCATCAGTAGAGGCTGGGGACTGACCTGCTGGAGAGCAGCTCTGCAGAGAGAGTCCTGGGAGTCCTGGTTGATAATAAACTAACCACGATCCAGCAATGTGCCCTTATGGCCAAGAAGGCCAATGGCATCCTGGGATGCATCAAGAAGAGTGTGGCCAGCAGGTCAAGGGAAGTTTTTCTCCCCCTCTACTCTGCCCTGGTGAGGCCTCGTTTGGAGTCTTGTGTCCAGTTCTGGGCTCCCCAGTTCAAGAGAGACAGAGAACTTGTGGAGACAGTCCAGTGCAGGGCCACCGAGATGATCAGGGGACTGGAGCATCTTCCTTATGAGGAAAGGCTGTGGGAACTGGGGCTGTTTAGTCTGGAGAAGAGGAGACTGAGGGAGGGATCTCATTAATATTTACAAATACCTAAATGGTGGACAGCAGGATGTTGGGGCATGCCTTTTTTCTATTGTATTTAGCAACAGGACAAAGGGTAATGGGATGAAGCTGGAACACAAAAAGTTCTGTTTAAACATAAGAAAAAGCTATTTTACTGTTCAAGTGAGGGAGCCCTGGCACAGGCTGCCCAGAGAGGCTGTGAAGTCTCCTTCCTTGGAGGTCTTCAAGACCCATCTGGACATGTTCCTGTGTGACCTAATCTAGGTGGTCCTGCTTTAGCAGAGGTTTAGACATGATGATCTCTAAAGGTCCCTAACAACCCCTCCATTCTATGATTCTATAATGGTAAATGCTGACCCACAGACACTTGTATATTTGAGCTTTTGATAAAAGAGTATTTCACCTGCCGTCATCACATTTCGCAATGCCATGGGATCTCCTTTTGGTCTGAAGTGTCCTCCTTGAGCTGAGGCAGAGAAGATGATTTTAATTCTTCCTTTTCCTTAATAAAAAAAAATGAAACCAAATCCACAAGCCCCCACTGCATCCTGCACTTTTTCCTTGTGCCTCCTCAGTCTGACAGCTCCTTTGCTTGTTGCTTTGGTGCAAGGCTAACTAATGATATTTTCTTCCCCAGGCTGAAAAGACTGATAGACTTTCATCTAAGGGTCTCATCTTGTCTTTCTCATATAAATGCAAAGAGAGAAGCACTAGTTACAGGGGCCAAAGTAGAAATCTGTGTTTTGTCACTATATTAAGTTGTCCATGTTTCTTTGACCACAGCTTCATCTTCCAGGCCTGGTGTTCCCCGGGGATTTTTCAGAGCTTACCCCTCTTGAGACTGTTCTTCCAGATGTCTTCTTAAAGTGTCTTTCATTGGAATTTGTGACTCAAAAGTCCAAAATACAGTCTTGACTTTTTGTTTTTGTGTTTTTTTTTTTTTTTTTTTTTACTAGCAAGAGTGACTCTGACAGGAAAATAATCCTGGTAAATATTTTTTTATCTTCCTAGCTTTTTAGTCCAGTAAAGAATTGAAAAAAAAAACCCTGAAATGTCTGAATTTTCCATGGAACAGAAATTCTGAGTCCTCACTGACACTTTAAAAGAGATTGAGCGCCACTTTCCTATCAGCAAAGTGAATTCTGTTTTTTCTCTTTAAATATGTCATTTTGTATCGCTTACAAACTGATAATAATCAGAAAGTATCTGCAGTAGGCATGAACATACCTGCCTTTTTGGAAAGTTCGTGTTTTGGTATGGATCCAAACTTGGCTTCCAAGGCTCATGGCTAGTGGATGTGAGCAGGTTTTGCAAAGTAAAGCTGTGCCACAATGATGAACATTGTATTAGATTATCCTGAAAATGGTAGCAACAATGACTTCAGCTTATTCAGAGATGTGAGGTTCTCAAGAATAGATGAAAGCCAACGCTGGAGGAAGCTATCCAGCCTTACTAGAGCTGAGAGTAGGGTGACTGCTGGGGTCCCAGTCCTGGAACTGAGGTCATTGGCAAAGCTGATTTTTACTAATGGTGCTATGTCCCTGCCAGCCTGCACATCTGACAGGCGAGGTGGTAGCCAAACCTCCTAGTATAGTAAAAGCAGAGGTTAATACATGCAGAGTGGATGTTGCAAAAGCTAAAAATAGCAGATGATGTGAGCTGGGTGGAAGCCCCATCCCACCCCAGCAGACACATGGAGCAGAGCACCGCTCTGAAAAGCTGGAGCCATCGTACAGGATACACCCTGCAAACGTCTGGTCTGTCCAGTCCTTTGGGCAATAAGCCCATTTCACCACACGTTTCAGACTCAAATTCATCTACATGTAGGAGAAAGCACTTGCCAGTCACAGCCGAGGTTTTGCCATCAGGACCGCAGTAATGGTAGTAGGAGACCACAGGACGAGGGTAGGGGAAAGGCACCTTACAATGGCAACACTGTATGTATGTACTTTAGGTAGTTATAGTTGAGAACCATTTGCATTTTAATAAGGGAATGACTACACAAGTTGGCACAAAGGGAGTTTTGCCTGAAGTTGGAGTGACTGAAGGTCCTCAGAGTGTACCGCGTGCTACACCCTGCTGCCAAAGCTCAGAGGAATTAAATCGCTCTGAGCAGTTAACAGATACAGTTGTCAAAGCTCTCGGGTGCCTTTTTTCCTGCAAACAAATATGCCCACATCCCTCCTTCCACTTAGGCAATGCTGTGCATGGTTGTTTTTATTATGGTTCTGTCACTTCACACAGTCCGGTTTTATTTCAATAATAAAAATATAGAAATATAATTAGCATCTTTGTTTTAAGGCACTGAGTTTTTAAATTACCACATGTGACAACTGTTATGGCAGTGAAATCGTTAAAATCATGTAAATGCTTAAACCATGTAGGCCTGGGAGATTATAGTTTCATTAGAGAAAAGGCTATAAAGTTAGACCTAGGTAATTACCTTTCCCATTAATGCTCAAAAATTCTTTGCTCCACTGAGAAGTGATTGTGGTGCATCATGCCTTCTGTGCTTTTACATTCAAACTGCAGGAGCCTTTATTTCATCAGCACAAACGGCAAGGAAACAGCGGCAGCCTTCCAGGTGTACTTTGCAAATTGGGGTTTAAATGTGGAACACATCAAATTAAAATTCAATATTAATTATTTTGTCTTGCTAGGAGCCTGAGTAGTTTAAAGCAGCAAGGGTAATTGTCTAACTCATTGTATGTGTCTACAGTGAACTTAATCATTATGTCAGCTTCCTAATAAAAGGTTATTATAGAAACAAAGATCCCAATTTTACATATGGTAGGCAAGGGAGAATTCGAAGAGCTAGTCTCCAAGGTAGACTTGAGGTTCTTGACAAATGATGCCCATGCTGTGATCAGATACTTAACAAGAAATCTCGTTATTAACTAGGCCTGTACAGATAATTAGCACTTGAGCTTCAAATTTTAAATCTGGCTTGAGATGTATAATTTATCAAAAGCCCTAGCTCGCTGTCAAAGTCCTATAATAAGGCAGTGTTATTGATGAATTGAGATTAAGAGCAGATTGAAGAGAAAATTAGGCCACTGGTTAGTCTGAAAGGTCTGATTTCAATATTTGCAGTACTAATTTGGCATTATTTTGGTAAATGGATGTGGTCCCCAAGTGCTGCACGGTATAAAAGAATAAACTGTACATCATTATTCTAACAAAAAAAGTATTGTTTACTGTACGCTGAATTTTGCAGCACTAGCGGTCTAGTTAATAAGCTTCTTTACAGGATAAGTGTACCTGGTTTTATTGCATTAATTTATTATAACACATAGAGAATGCTGGGCTTTTATTCAGGGTTAGAAAAAGTAGATTCTTTACATCAAAAATTATACTACATTAGACTAATGATGATTGAGTGTGCCAGTCCCTAATTTAGCTGTTTCATTTATATCTTTGAATTGTCTTCCAAGTATTCTTTACAGCAGAATGCAGATCAGTATCGTTTTTTATATCCAAGCTACATAGAAAGCGCAATCTTTTTTTAATGATCGCCAGTAGCACTTCATTGCAAGTGGTTCCAAGAAAAAAAAATAAATGAAAGCGTGACTGTATGCAATCTATCTACAGTAAACTGCAGCTGCAAAGGTGTTAGATTCACATTCACGACCCTTAGTATGCTAAGTCTTTTTGCTACAGAAAATAAAATGGCATTCAGAGCAATATCTGATTTCCGGAATTCTGTTAGGTAAAACATAAGGTTGGGACAAACTCCCTTTGTTTTTTCGGTGTTTAATTCTTAGCCCAAGCGCACAGACCATATCAAAAAAAAAGGCACTGGATGTTTTACTGTATACCCTGTCAAACACGTATCAAATGCAACCATATATCATTGTATATATCTTACATATCACCCCAATATCCTCCAGCAAAATAATAATGTCAGTCACTGCCCGTTTCCAGGAAACTTTGCACTGACAATCCCTTGTAACCTGTTATTGGCAGCAGCTCCTTTCCTCTCAGTTTCCAGCTGTCCAGCGGGGTATGCCAAGGCACAGCAGGACCTGAGGAGTGTTTGTATTCAACTGTGGCCCTGAGCCTTATGGAGATTTGCCTTGTATATTGTGCACTTGCAGACAAGCGGGATTTCCAGGACCCAGCGGGGGCTCCCCCGTGTTTATGCTGAGGTGGTTAGCTAGTTGGCAAATTGCTTTGGGCCACAAACGAGTGACAGAGGCAATTGTATTGCATTAGCTTTTCTATCAATAACATCTTAGCACTGAGTTATAACACAATTGCTTTCATGCTGATCCAGCCTCCTAATTTTAAATATAGGGCTGATTGGATTTTGCAATCAGGCATCCTTGGCGATACTGGGAAGAAAAGGCTTTTCTTCCTTCCTTGGAAATTATATGCTATTAAAAATACAAGCAGCAAAATAGAAACGTTTTTTCAACCACTCTAATAAGCCATTGACCAATACACATTTACACCGATTTGGAAAACCTCTGATCTTTTTTATATTTACCTTGTAATCATTTTAAGAAGGCTTACAAATATTGATTCTTTTAGCTGTTAGTTTGCTGTGTGTACTGGAGTGGCATATTACAGGACCACTTGCGTTTTGCAGGATTTTTAGTAGATTTGTAAGAGATTCCAAAAAGGAGGGTACTGAAATTCTCAGCGGACAGAAATGCTAATTTATACTTTTGTGGGGGTTTTCATTCAGCCAGTTCCAAGTATCACTCACATTTCATGGACTGATCCTAATCTTGTTTACACTGAACACACTTCTGCTCTGTGTTAGTGCAATTTGAGATTAGGATACTCTCCTGGTTGCATTAAGGCTTACTTACACTAGTGCAAGAGGTAAATCTGATGAGCTTTAAGAGTTATCATAAAAATAATCAATAAGCTACAGCTTAATTTTACTTAGAAAAATAATTTAATAAGCATTTCATATCTGCAAATGACATTTCCGAGTGTACTCAAACCTAAAAAAATATTTAGATGTACCAGAATTTGGGATAAAAATTGATACATAAATGTATTTATATATGCTGACCAGAAACATGAGGCACATCACAAGGCTCTATCAGTTTTGGACACTTTGGAAGTCCTCAGATAAGGCTGCTTTCTAATAAACTTTGCTGCTCAATTGCCCGACTTTGAATGTCGGGCAATTTTGCAAGAAATATTCCTACAGCTTGTAAGGGGAATTGTGCACACAAAGAATGGCAATAGAAGGCACGTTTCTATATTTGATGATAATTATACATCAAATGTAATAACAATATAACGCTTTTCATGAGTTGAGATAGGAAATAACAGCTACCAGTGATCACCCTGCAAAAGAATGGAAATTATTATGTAATACCCATCATCTTGTGCTGTCTGATTAAAAACAAATGGGTTTACTGCTGAAATGGTTTGTACAGTCATTCCTACATTCCTTTTTTAAAGTGGTTTGGTAGCACTGGTGTGAATGACCACATGTGGGCTGTATGGACAATAACACGGAGGAGAACCAAGCTTGAGGATTCCTATTGATATAATTAGAAATAGTGACTACTTAGTGCAGTGCAGGGTAATAAAACAGGATTTCACCAAGATGAATTCCTTCAGCTAGCCCTGAACCATTCCAGCGCTACAGATACTCTTGTCACCTGGATGTTTTCAATGAGCCGAGTTGTAAAATTCCAGGAGGAGGATTTCCTACACTTATATATCACTAGGAAAAAAAAAAGGCAAAGTTTTGCCTGTACTCAGTACGTTCCCCCACCAGCTGTTAAAATACGAACTTGGCACTTGTATTTCAGAACCGGAGTACAGGAGCTGAGGCTCGACAGCTGCACTACGGGAATGGCAGGTGTACGCCTGGAAAAAAAAAACAGTTAAAACGTTTTAAAAGAGAAACCGGAAAGCTCTCGGTTGTGTATTTTGGTGTGGCTCACCTTTGGGACCCTCACCACGAAGCGACCCCGCAGTCTCGCTCCTGCCCGCGGCGGGCGGAGCGGCCACAGCCCCCCGGTTCCCCCCTGCCTCCAGCTCCGCCTGGCTCCCGGCCCCGGCTCCCCCAATGCCACCAGCTCCGGCCGCCCCCGAGCCCCGGGTCCCCGCCGCCTACGGCTCCGGCCGTCCTTGCTGGCAGCTGCCGACAGGGGTCTCCAGCGCACCGCAGAACCGCCCGGGCACGCGGGGCCGGGGCCGCGGCCGGGATGGGGCGGCCAGGGGTCGGGTCCTCCCCGCCGGCCGGGTGTGCGGATGGGTGAGGGGCGCGGGGCCGAGGAGCCCTGCCGCAGCAGCAGCAGCAGCAGCAGCAGCAGCAGCTCATGCCTACGAGCGGCTGTGGGCAGCGGGCACTGTATTTTTGTTTACCTCAGACGCCGCTTTCTCCGTTTTTGAACGGAGCGCCGAGGCCGGGAGTGTCGGGTTTTGTCTCTTTTTTTTTTTTAATGCGAAAAGAGAGAGAGCAGCCACTTGGGAAGGAAGGGTGGCTTTGGGCTGGGGCAGGGTGAGGGTTCAAACTCCCATAAAATAAAACACTCCGCGTACAGAATGCGGGAAAACAATGCACGGCTTTCGCTTAGCGTGTCGAAAAGCCTTCCCCTCTCAGTCCCGATTAACCGGCTGTTTCCAACAGTCCTCGTATCCACCAGTGCCTTAGCGATCAGGCAACAGAAGGCAGAAAAAACTCGTTTTGGCATAGGTGATAGTAAATAAGAGTGCTGTTCTATTACATGAACTAGGCATTGGCGATTAGCTAAACTCTAAAATGTACGCAGAGTTTGATTTCTTACTCTTTTTGTCCTTTTTCCACCCCCCCCCCCCCCCCTTTCTTTTTTTTTTCTTTTTTTCCTT
>WBNH01003802.1:79753-137740 GCA_013401255.1 Urocolius indicus
TTTGTTTTCTTTTTTTTTTTTTTCTTTTTCCCCCCCCCCCCCCCTTATTTTTCTTTTCTTTATCTTTTTTTCTTTTTTTTTTTAATAAAATTATTCAGGAAGAAAACTGTCTGGAAAGCTGAGGACATTTTCCAACTGGAATACAGCTCTATAGTCTGTGACAATGTACGGTGGTTGATGAGTTAGTTCTAGAGGCTTCTGAATTTTAATGATGTTGGAGATGATATTGTGTGTCCTTCAGCTTGTTAGAGTGACACTAGCACTCCATAAATCATAATACCTGTGTATTGTAAAATCAATACAAAAGTGCTATCTCAGCGCTAAACCTTAATAAGTTTTTCAGTGTTCTAACAGCTTAAACTTTGCTGTAATGCCATTGGACCTGTAGGTTAGGATGAGAGCATGCTTAATTTGTTTTGTAATAGAGACTTTTCTTTAATGAAGGACCGATTAGTAAAGCTTTGGTTGCCACTCTGGTGATCAGTTGGCAGAACAGCCTCTGCAATTAAACTCGTGTATCTCTGTCCTGAAGCAAAAAAGGAGGCTTAAACAGTCAATAAATGTTAATCCAGTCAGAACCTGTCTGTGCCTTTGAAGGCTGCCCATGAGGGGTTTTTCAAATCACATTTTTTTCATCTTGTTTTAAATATGGAGGTCCCCATAGATCTGGTACGTAGTGTACAAGGCCTCCCACTGCTCTGTAATAAGATCTGGCATACTAACAGCATTCTGTACATATCTGTCATCTTTAGGTTTGTTCATCCCTTCCCATTCCAGCATACCTATCTGTGTAGTTACTAGTTATGAAAAAAAGCAATCAGCATGTTTTACATTTCCTACTCAGGAGAGTAAAAAAAGCTGCTTTGGAAATCTCTACACAGATGTATTACTATGGATGCATGCAATTTTTATCATTTACAAATATCTCCCCCAAACTTTTTTTTTCCACGGCTATTTGTTTCTTTGTGGGGTGATACTCAGGGGAGGAAATTTACATTTATACATAAACTGCAAGGCATATATGGGAAGTATGGAGCTGCCAAACAACTGTCCTTAAAGCAAGCAAAAAGGAAAGTCGAAACTTATCTAGATTGTTGTTTTTCTCTAGGATATGCTTCTTGTGAAACCCTGCCAGATAATGATCTCATTCTGCTTTCCATTCTTGTCTGCTTGCTCTCTTTTCCTATGAACAGGACAGAAAAACCAAGTTCATAACTAAAAGCAGAGTGAGAGTTAGCAGAAAGCTGGCTGATAGAGTTGAGAAGGACACATGAGTGAAAAAAGAGGCAACTCTAATCTTTAAATGCTTTCCATTTAGAGAAACAGCCTTTGCCATGAACTTAATTTTTTTCTATTTCCCAGACTATTTTCTCTCTCCTGCTCTATCTCCATGCATAGCTATACATAAAGCATTAACATACATGGGAGTGCATAAAATTTAGTCTAATCTGGCAACCCATTTATGCTGCTTTGTAGAATTTAGCTTTTGCTCTTCATCAGGAGAATGAAAACTTCAGACAAAAAGACGAAGAGACTTCTATGAGTCATTTGATTGGAAGTGAAAATTTTGTCTGGAGAGAGAAAGAGAGGGACAAGAGGGATATCATTCTGTTTTCACAAAAGGGCCAAATTTGTCACGAGCCCAACACTCTGACTTCCTTGAAATCACTCTGTTCCCTGATAGCATGACCTGAGAGGGTCTGAACAACACAAACTGACAAGGGGAACTCATAACGGTCCTTCTGGACAGTGCAATTGGTACGGTGCAATCATGCAAAGGCAGACAGAAGTGCCAATACTGTGATGGGATGTTCTGTGCTCCTTACAGTTGGGTGGCAGAAATGGCATGAGCCACCACTGGTTAAAGCATGGTTTTGGTTAAAGATGTACTGAGGAACTAATAGCTAAGTGTGGCACTGTAGGCATTACTATTAATGACATTAATATTACATACAGATATAAATATATATATATGTATATCCTCCATATTTTCTGATTTGAAATGATTAGATTCTGATGAAGAATGTTACAAGATTTTTTTAAAGATACAAATATTTTTTAAACTACTACTCTGCCTTCCAGTTTTTTCAAGCCCTGCCCTTTTGTGAGACCAGTCACAGGCAGTGACAGAAGTCATGGTGTAACTATCCAGCATCTGTCGGGTTCAGGTTCAGCCTGAGGTACACATTTAGTGATAATTGGAAGCTGAGATGCAATAAGGAATATTTTGTCTGATCACTTGCTGTGTTTCCCTTTTATTATATCTGATTCCATCTTTAGTTTTGATCATTTAACTCAGACTAGTTTATGATATAGGTATAGCCTTGACTTACCTCTTATACTACCTCTGAATTCACTCAGCTCTCTGTATGTATTTCCTTTAGTAGCTGTCAATATGCAGCCAAGATCTAGATGGATTTTTGTCTTATTTCATCCTCCTGTGATCTCAATAAAGCCACTGGCAGCAGAGTCTGGGTTCCTGTTCAGTCAGGTTGTGTGCAACCTTGCAGAAATCATAGAGGAGATTCTTGCAGACATTAAAAAAATCAAAACTACAGTCTGCAGGTTTTGTTTCATTAAAAACATGAGCAGGGAGTGGGGAGGGAAAAAAAAGAATCAGACGGTGTCTTTCAGATAAAGTAGAACACACAAAGAGATTCTAAATAGGCAAAGGATATCTTTAAATATTGGAAAGTGCTTTTCAGTGCATGAAGTTGTATAGGCCACAGTTTTAGGCAATAACAGGACAATAGCATCGATATAGATGGATTGAAATACCTACTAATCCACAAAAGATATTTGTAAATTATGTTCCTCTTTTAAAACACATTAATTGTTGTGTTTTTTTTTTTTTTTTTTCCCGAGTGGAATGTACTGATAACATCTTTTCATCTAGTTTTCCAGCATTTACCACAACAAGGCAGATCATGTGTTCCTGACTGCATTTGGTTAGTCAGGTAGTTTAGTCAGCACATCCCTAACTTTAAGGAAACAGGATTTGAGCCTGCAGGCTATTGAGTACTACCAAAAGGGATTCAAAGACAGCAAACAGCTCTTCAAGCAAAACTGTACAGGAGATATTTACTATCACAGAAGATCTGCTTTAGCATGGACAGAGATTAGCTGTGGCTGAGGGTCCTCTAGGTGTTCTCCAGTGTAACTGCTCACCTAATCCTGCATCATATTTAAGTATGAACTAACCTTTTAAGAAAACAAAGCTTGGATGAGCAAAACCAATGTTAGTTTCTTAGCCTGGGTGAATGAAACTGGCTTCAGATTCACATAGTCACAAAGCTGACTGTGTAGGGTGGGTGGAAAGCAGAAGGATGAGGAATCAATGCATACCTTCTCAGCTCAACACATTCAGTTTATTTGTTTTAAAAAGTGTCTGGGTACTGGCCCAGCATTTCCTTCTGGAGGACTATAGTTGTTTGTGCAAAGGTGGGCTGTCTATATAAGATAGAACTGGGGTGAAGAGGTATATTTGGGAGGGCAGCGGGAGGCACTAAACACTAGGTTTTGTTTACTTTCCACTAGGTTCTAGCACTTGGTGACAAGCACATGATCCCAGCCAGAGCATGATAATTTTTCAAATGATGGAAAATCAGAAAATTTAAACAAGTATTCAAGGTGACAAATGGAATTGCGTTTGTTCCTGAAGAAGCACATCTATGTCTCTTATGCCTCATTAACGCTCTTTCCCACTTGCACACTCTTAGATTTCCCATGGGTGTAGGTCAAAGTCACACCAGCTATTCTGAGGACGAGCTACCTCAGCAGCTGGAAGAGGTAAAAAGAAGTTTGGAGTGATCCTCATGTGAGCCCCAGTGGTCTGGGCAGCCTCTGTAATAGTGAGATACTCAGACTCTCCCAGAAACTTAGGAGTTTCTGTCTATTGTTTCAGTGGACTCCCAGGATCAACCTTGGGTGGCTGCAGGAGGTGAAACTTTAAGTAGACTACAGCCTTATAAAATACCAGCAGACACATACTTGAAAGCCTAATGATCAGTTTAGCTTGGCTTAATTGGGCTTATGTGTTCAAGGATATCCTGGCAGCTACTCTTGAAGAAAATTAAAGCTGGAACAAAATACTGCTGACCTGATGGAGAGCATGAGCCTACCTCTGTATGAGAGGTGGCTCTCTTAGCTGACTCCTTGTACTCAGAGAGATGGCCTGGGCCCAAATATCTCATCAGCCATCAGCTCTCTTTTTGGGTGGTAACAAAACTGTACTTGTGAAGATTGTGAGCTGGCTTAGTGTTGCTTACTCACTTTCTCTCAGTTTCAAATCTCATCCACTCATTGCAAAAATGAGTCCATGATGAATAGATTTTTGAATTGGCTTATAATTGGTTATTCTACTCCATAATATTAATTTTCATCTTCAACTGTTCATTGATTGAAGAATACTGGATGTGGATTGTTAGTTTTCTTTGTGACATGTATTGAAGAATGATTTGGAGAGCACGTTAGTGCATATTGATGACATTTTCCATCTCCAGCGAGTTTTTAGAGTATTTTTCTTGTTTGCTTCCTTGGAAGAAGCAAAGCTAACTTCCATGGCTTCCATTTTTCAACTATCTTTTTTAATAATCAACTATTATTAACTGTTAAAAAGTGCTTAAAAATAAATCAAACATGCAACAAACTTTAAACACCATTAAAATGAGGAAGACTTCCCTTAAGAAAAATGAGTCCACTTTGCCCATCTTACCAGTCTTTCTGATTTCCTTTCAAATATTTCCTATTCTTTCTTCATGTTGCAGTGTTTGCAGGTGCATAGTAGTGTTCTGACTACTTGGGAAGTTCCATAGGTGACAGTGAAGCTGAAACAGAAATATTTGCAGTAAGGTTTTTTATCCTTCTCAGTTCAATTCGAAATTTGTGGATGTAACAGGTTATGTGAATGTTTCTGAAGTAGTACACCGTGCTCAGCCATAATGTGGAAATTTAAGGAATGGTTTACCACCCACATCTGGAAGAGCTTCTGTTTGATCTGTAGAATAAGCTTATGAAATGCTGATATTGCCACTGCTGTATGCAAAGTGGAGGAGGATACTTACGGCTTCTCCATCTGAGCCTTTAGTGGCCTGGACACTCCTGCAGCTCCAGGATGCTGATCCTCCCTTTGACACAGCTGTTCCAAGGGCTCCAGGGACTATTTGATTACCAATGCCCTCATGTGAGCTGCTTATGTGGGGCCTAAAACTGCTTAATATCTTTCATGGAGTCAGGATCATACCCTGTGAAATAAGTTCATTATGCAAGTGGAACAACCTACTTTCAAACTTCTCTTGAGATGATTTAATTTAAAACAAAAAAGCATTACAAGACTTTATGCTTCCCGCCTCAAACCTTCATAGTTTTAACATGCTGCAAGACATTGACAAAGAATGTAACTACACTCATTAAAAAAAAAAAAAGATTTATTTTATTATTGTCTTTCAAGAAGTGGCAAACCTAATTTTAATGAAAATTTGTATTTAGGAAACAATCAACAAACCACACACATAACCCCATGCACAGCTTGACTTGCTGCTGGGGTGAACCATGGCACGCCAAGTTTCAGCCTGAAGCTAATTTTTTACAGCCAAGTTAAAAAGCCCTGAAAAGAAGGTTTTATTGTGGAAATGCTGACAGAACCATAGTGGTGCTGCTGGCTGCCTCTCTAATTAGTCTAAAGAATAGAAAGTTATATTTTGCAAGATGTGGTAAGTGCTATTGTCCTGACGTTGCTGGTTTAGGCCAGAACTACAAGCTTAATTCTATTACGTTTGAAAAGGTGAGTTTGACTCCTTTGCTGTCATGAAATGTTAGCACTTTCAGGCAGCAACCTTGATTTGTACTTTCAATTATATAAATATTAAAGGGTGCAGTTTGGATTTGCTTTTGGTGACAGTAGCAGATCCCTGCTGTGTTCACTCTACTTTGAAGAAGATGTGGAGTCCACATGGTGTTTCTTGTATGTTTTCCAGAGACTACTTTTAAATTCCTTCAATAAAAGTTACTTTTATTCCTGTTAAGTGTTTTGTGGTATTGTTTACAGAGAAACATCCTGCCAGCAGACTAAAGTGAATAAAAGACAGGACACCAGTAACATAAAACACATCATTTTATTACTATTCTCCCACCACCTGCACTCCCCCGTCTCTGCCAGAGCTCCCCATTTGTAATTACACCTACCTGGTCTGGCTTCCACCAGTTTCAACTTTTTCAGAGTACATTGAAGTGGCAGAAGCCATTTACCCTGCCTCCCTAACCCTTTCTACTGCAGGATTCTTGTATTATCACTGTGATCAATCAACTTCTGTATTTTACCACCTCTTAGGCAATAATTAGCTATTTTTAAGCTAGGACTCTGTTACCATGCATCCTATTGTAGTGCTTACCAGTTCTCGTCGCAAGCCTGCACTTCTCCCAATGCCAAGTGCACTACAACCAGTAACTGAAGAGCAGTCCGTTCTCCAGGAGTAGGGCAAACATGAGGGAAATGGATAGCTGCAATTATAAGATTACACAGTCTTGTGACATACCAAGCATATCTTAAAAACATGCATAATTATCTGAAAATGAGTTGACCCACTGATTTAAATGATATAACTATGTGATTAAGTGCTGTATTGTGCTTTCATCTTGCTAATTTGTTTGTTTGGGTTTTTTCTCCTAAAACAGTACCTGTGGTGTCTTGAAAAACGTTACTCACTTCCATTTGCTCTATAATTGCTGTTGCTGCTACTGTTAGTGTGCTAGGGCTCAGCACAGACCTCTGCATCAGGGGAGGGTTGTAGTATTGTTCTAAACACTCCTATATGTTTTTTTAAAATATACTATTATTCCTTCAAGTGTCTACAAATCCTTATTAGTTATTATGCTAGCAGAACAAATTCTTTATATTTACACTTGAAAGCAAGCCATTGCAATCCTTCTTTCCCTTTTTGGATAAAACTGTAAAGTTAAAACAGTGCCTCCTGTTGTAGTCAGCTTCAAGCTATTTGGCACTACAAGGATTAATCAAGTGACAATAAGAAATTAATCTATTCTTTCTTCCAGTCCTTGCTTTCTACTCCCATCTATTTGCAAGGAATGCCTTTGTCTGGTACTTGACAGTACCTGCAAAGGCTTCAACACTGAATTTAGCATGTCTGCTGAGATTACATTAAAGACAACAGTGGATTATTTCCTAACTGCTAATCCTTAATGCAGAGATTTGTGCTTGTTCAGCAAAGCAAGATATCCATTTCCTTCCTTCTTTGTTTTTTATTTGCTGCCACCGTGGCAGGAGGCAGCCTCTCAGGAATGACCTGATGGGCTGATGCTCTGCAATTTGACTCAACCAGATCTGACCCAGCAAGCAGTGTTCAGAATTAGATCACAGTCTCTGAATGCATTAAGATCTGCAACCTACAGTAGCTCTGTTAGTCTGCTGAGCAACCAGACTGGCTCTGATTGAAATTACCATTTTGATGCTCTGACCTTCAAATCTCTTAATAAACAGAAAATGACCTGTCCACTTGTCCTTTTGGCTATGGGGAGGCAGAGTGGCTGAGTGAGACAACACAAGGTTTAACTTAATCTATGCTCCCAAATACAGCATCAAGACAAGAAAAAAAAAAGAAATTGAAGAGCTTGATCCTTATTTGCAATAGGGATTGCTCCCATTGCCACAAATGGGCTTTCTGAACCCCACAGAGGGACAATAAGAGCTCTGCCAGTGTGTGGCTAAATGGGAAGTAACAAACACCTCCTGCGTCTGCTCCAGTGCCTGGGTGCATTTTAAGATCCACCACAAATCACATGCTGCAGCTCCAAATACTTTGCACTCCAAATACTTTGCAGTCCAAATACTTTGGACTTAGATAAGCACACATGCATGTCGGCTGCTGTTGAATTACTAGGTTCCCTTCAGAGCACGGAGAAGAAAGAATGGAAATGGAAAGTGTTTCTTCAAAGGAAGACATAATTGTAGCAAAAGGGAATAGCTCTTTTCTGTGTTAACTTGAAGATCACATGTAAAGTAGACAGAATTAGTGATGCCTACTCTAGGGCAGTTGTGCCCTCTGAAGCCTGCTGTGGAGGAAAGACAACGTACTCTTTGAAAAAGAAATTCCTCTTTAAGCATGGTATCACCACATGGTGTTAGGTAGTAGGTAAAAGCTACTAGTCTAGTGTAACCAAGAAAGAATCCACCAATATAAACTCAATTATTTTATGTCTGTTTATATTAAGAGGAAACTTAGGTTTGCATTTCCAGAGTAAATACAATACTGAGATGACAGCTTTCAGGGACAATAGATCACAATCTTCTCTTTCAGCCAAGAGATATAAAAATAATTACATCATACTATATGCCAGAAGACCCACTGAAACAAAAAACACTCATTTCCCTCCCAGGCTTATTCACAAAAATAAGTAACCTTTGTGCATTAAACTGCTCATCCTGAAATTCAAAGTAAAAGAAGTAAAATAAGTAGCCAAAGTCTATCATAAAAAAAACCCCAAAACTGGAGAAATTGTAAAAGCAAATTGAGAAGACTGATAACAGTAAAGATAAAATGCACAGATATCTTAAAAAAGGTTTTGAGTTGTATTATCCACAAAGCTGATAATTGGATCTTATTTATTAAATATTTTCATTCATAAAACTAAAATACATTGATTTTTTTCATGAGAATTGGCAAGTATTTTAATTGCTTTGTAAAACAGAATTGAACTGTGTATAGATTTTGAGGGTCTTCACTGACACATATTTAGAAGAATACATAATTAATTTTTAAATGCATCTTCTGTTTTTCTTCTAGAAAAACTCCACATCTCACAAATTGCAGCCAACTGGTTTTGTTAATATAAAAATCTCTAAATTGCAACTTAATGTATCTAAATAACTTTGATCCTGAAATCACGTAGGAGCAGAACTTTGTGTGAGATTTCCAGTAATCCCTGATTTCAGTCATTTCAGCATCTTTCTCATGCTCTTTCAGATGAAAATAGTAAGAATAATAATTAGCATCTTTGCTACAGTATACTGTCAAAGCAGATGAAAAGCATGATTAAATAAGCACTAAAGAACTGTCTGAATTGTGTTATTGTCTATCATCAAACAGCTAATCAAACTCTTTGGAACACTAAAAGAGGAACAAGCTCTGTTCAACTCACATTCAATAAAGGTTCAGCTTCTTGTAGGTAACCACAGATAAACAGGTGGTGGTAGGTGCACTTTCAGGCTTTCAAGAGTTGATGGAATTTTACATGCCACCATTTCTCTGGCAAAGCATGGACTGCTGAATGGAAGAAAAATGAGCAGTGAACACCAAGTCCCTTTAAGAGATGGCAGCATTTTGTTTGCACTAGATGCAAAGAGCATCATAGGTACAGATCCCAGAGGTGACATCCACCTGGAATTTGCAATAGGTTGAGTCACCCTACATTGGTAATATCCTCAGGGAAAGGGCTTTATGCTAATGGACCCACTATGCCAGAAGGGACAACAGAAAGGAAGTGTCTGATTCCTATGGATAACCATCACTCTTCTCGCTATCTACAGCTACCTGGGCATGAACATGACGGCTTCCTGTTTGCTTTGCATGAGCAGAAGGCCAGCAGTGCTGTAAGGACAGCCTGAGCATCTCCACCACCACCCCCTTGCAGGGTTCCAACCAAAGGGCTCTCAATCACCTGATGTTCCTGCACCACAGCAATGTAGTACTTCTGTGCTTCATGCTGGTGGGGCCAAAGCTGCATCACAGCTAGGCTGCAACCTCACCTCATCCATGGCAGCACTTCTAGATGAAGTGTGCTTGTTTTGAGTGGGAAACAAAAAGGAGGAAAAATGATGTGTGGGGAGAGAACTGGACTCTTCTGGGATGAGTAAGGCAACAGCTCTCCTCCAGAAACGAATCTGGGAAATATTGTGGGGAGGTGGCCAGGACTTCTCCAGCTCCAGGCCTCTGCAATTTTTCCTCCATGGCTTGCAAGGGACCAAACTGGCAGTGTGCTGAGGCCAGTACAGAAATAAGCAGCTTTTTTAAATGTTCTGATACTTTGTTCTTGGAGATTTATTTTCTCTTTCACTGATATCAGTCACGCATAGCAAGAGACATTTGTGGGCTCAAAATTAAAGCAAAGTAGGGCTGTTACATGCCTTTTTTTCCTTGAAAAATGGTTTTATACCTGAGACTTCTCTTAGGAAGAGAGAGAACGATAAAAATTTTATGCGTCTATTACAATGTTAAAAGCACTGTACTAACAAGCCCTGTGTTTTAAATAAAACATAAGTACTGAATCCTGTGTTAGGAGCAGTGTAGCAGAGCCTCAAAGCTTCACTCTAAAAATAAAGGACCACTAGCTCTAAACCCAAATAAAAACAAGGGAGCTGGGAATACCAGAGGGATTAATAGCAATAGCATTGCATACTCAGTGAGCTCAGGTAATCATAGATGAGAGAGATTCACCCCAACACAAATGTGACTTCGAAGCTGCACATTGTCGTGCATGGAGTCTAGCAGAGCAGTGGAGTAGACTAGACTCGATGGTGGGTGTTCTCAATCACTGAGTGAAGCAGAGGAGATGCAGACTTCCTATCCCTCTGCCAGTTTCCTGCTCTCCTTCTGTGGCCCTGCTTGTCTCTGCCCTGCTGCCTCACCACCCACCAGTGACCCTATGTCCAGCCCCAAAAGACTCTCCTTGTTCAGAACAGGGCCTCATGCAAATGGCAGGGGCTGCAGCATCCCAGCAGTCCACAGCTGTTTCTCCAGTTCTTCATTCTTCCATCATCTTCACAGTGCCTTATGACAGATCCCTTCAGGATGGTGCAGCTGGTTTCCTGCAGAGGAAATGGCAAGAACTGGTACTAGCTGCCACACACACTAGCACAGCGTCACTCCAGAATGAGACTGTGTGTTTTACTGCTGGTATTCTGGATTTGTACTGGTGTATCTGAGGTATAAGATTTGACATGACTGAAACTCCAAGAGAGCTATACACAGAAATACTAAGAATTGCTCTCCAGACAAGTCTCATCAGAAATGTATATTAGACCTGTAGCTGCACTGTAGTTGGGAATTTAGCTAACTTTTTATAACCAGACAGTCTGTTGTCTAGTGTACTGGTATCTATAGCCTGCCTCTCCCATTTTGCCATTTCCCTATCATTTATCCCTGAAGATCTAGAAGCACATAATTTCAATTCAACAGGCTTTTATCTCCATTTTATGTTATCTCTCCACAAACACGAACTGCAACAATTTTAGGGTGTCTAAATACATATTTAGTGCTACATAACACTGCTTTTACTGTGCCATATGATGACTGTTCTAGCCCTTTGCTAATCAACAGGCAAAGAACAACAGGCAAAATATGCTTCAATAAGCAGAAAATTCATTACCCAAAAAATGAGTAGGAAGAAAATACTGAGCTTTCCTTCTGTTCCCTTTGTTAAAATTTTAACGACATGTTCCAAATGTCTAAAACACTTACAAAAAACATGGGAAGCTATAATCTGCATACTTTTCTTTTAGGGCTCTTTAACACATCTTCTAAGAAGTCCCAGAGATGTTAGCCAACCCATTATGTATAATGAATCTTGGCATGAAAAACCAGCACAGCAGCAGCTACACGTGAAGCAGCCTATACCATAAATTATCTCAAATACAAACCAAATTCCCCTTGTTTATCACGTATATAAAGCACCAGTGTTCAAGATTTCCTCCAGAAGTGCTGGACTGTGTGTAATATTACTCACAGCATAACAAGGTCTAGTTCTGTCATTGCAATTGCTTCTTTCTTCAGATGATAAAGTGCAGACATGCAGCAACAGGAAGGCTATTCAAAGATATAAAAAACTGTCAACAGGTTTAACAAAAAGTCTGAAGCACAAGGTGAATAAGTGCCACTGGAGATCTTTCTGAAGTACTTAATTAAGTCACTAAGAAACTGAAGTTCTCCACTGGTGAGTCCTGGTGTAGCCCTACTGAACTCAATGCTGAGAATATGTTAAGTGTAGCTCAAGATCAGAATACAGCAGAGAAGGTGTAAACTCCATCATTCTACTTAGAAATATATTTATATCACCAGCAACTCACTACCAATATGCAAAAATCATCCCACTGAGGATCTAACAGATGATCACAATCTCTAGGAACCAGAATACAGGCCTGGAAGCCATAGTAATGCAGAAGCAGGGAGGTTGCTGAACAGGAAGCTCCTACCTTGAATCCCTCAGGCATGTATTTTTAGGCAGGCAATGACGAAATGATGCTCTGCCAGAAGCATAGCTATGGTTTGTAAATGTATTTACTTAGAAACACAATGGAAACCTCAACCTCTGTGTGTTGCATTGGCACACCAAATATTAGTAGATTGAAAGGGTCTTTCTGACTTTATTTCACAATCCAGGTTTCTCTACTTTTTAAAACATTGTGACTGGAAAACTGTAGGTTATGCGATTTTCCTGATCACCTAAGAAACAAGGGTATGCAAGTGCAATCAAAATTGCATACTTTTTCCAATATGGTGTCAAGATAGAGCTCATCCAGCTCAGGAAGGGGAGCTCTCTTGCCCAGGAATGAGGTGAAACTGATATTATTTGAGAAACGTATGACCCTGCAATTATAGTCTTTTCTGTCCTAAGGTGGTCAGAGTTTTACAATTTGGATGCACGTGACACTTTTTGTGTCTGAAGAGTGAACCAGAGACACTGGATATGAAACCTGCCACCAGGGTAAGTGGTTCCTCTGGGAGTCAGTTCCACAGTACAAAGGAAATGGAAGCACATCTTTATCAGATTTCTTGAGAAAATTATAATTAATTGAAAGCTCTTGGAGGTTTGCACTGTTGAAAAAAAATCACAGAGAGGAATACAGTACATAGAAAAAAATTACTGAAAGATACAGGCTATCTATTGAAGGTTTCTGTAACATATATCCAACAATAGTACCATAAAATGTGTGAATTTGTGTTTTTCATACAAGAAAATACAGTTTACCCTTGTTGTGTACATTTATATGAATGGAGTATCCAGCCTCAATATTTATCATCTGTTTACACACATACGTGTGATAAACCATTATAATTTAAATAGTTAGATTTGAGTATCTGCAACATCCTTTTCACTATTATTTTTTAAAGAATTCTTTTGTATAATTGCTGTCAACCATTAGAAGTAATCCTGTAAAGCATCATTGTATGAAACAGAGGCAACAAATAAGAATACAGAAAATGTTAAATATTTCAACAAGACCCATGCCACTCAGGTATTTGTTACCTCTTGTAAATCAAAGATTCTACTAGAATTTGTGTATAAACCATGTCAGTTTTCTGTGGTAGGATTTGTATGTAACAGCAAGTTTCTGGATCTTTTTACCTGGGGGCAAAAAGTCATGCTTTGGAGCAGTTGCCCCAGCAGGAGGATAAAAGATGATGGTTGGTAATTACATCAGTTTTGCACTGTTGAGCAGATGTTCTTGCAGATAGATTTTGGCTGGCATTTACAGAGCATTGCTGGCGAATCTCATGATAGCATTGAAGGAATGCTGCTACAAGTGGATGTATCTACATGCTTGTGATAAAAATATTATGGATAAGAGAAACAAATGAAAAAAAGAAACAAAATAAAAGTGTACTAGCTAATAAAGTGCCTTTTATTATTTTGAAAATAGTTGTATTTTGTCTTGAGTAACCTGAATGAGGACTAGTGGATTTAGAACTTGGCTTCGTAAGCTACACGTGGTACCAGTTCGCAATATCCAGAGAGGACATTATAATCTGCATAGGACCAAAATGAGAGAAAGGAAAGAGATTCAGGGATGGAGTGGCAGAAAAGTAATAGAAAGCTAAGAATACCCCTTACCTGCATATGACTGACAGTAGTTTGAAGAAAATTGGACAGTGACTAAAAATAGAAGGTAAAAATCATTGGAGAACCAGCTCAACTCCTATGATTGACTTTATAGTGATAGATGCAGTATAGCGGGGAAGAACGATTGTACTTACACCTTTGTAGGTAACTCCAAATGTTTAAAAATATTTGTTATTGCCCAGAATTATTAATCTCTGGGATGGATGGTCATTATTTCTGTCACTATATGACTGGAAAACAACTTACTTAAGCCCACACAGCAGCTCAGCTGCAAAAATGTAACTGTGGCTTAAGATCTCTCACTCTCAACCCTGTGCTGAGCCTCTAGATAGGTTTCTGAATAGATTCTCTTTCAGATGTTAAGCTCAACATGAACAGTAAAAAGATGCCACAATCTGTGAACTTCTCGGTATTCCTACCAAAACAAGCTCCTGAAGACTGAACTTATTTTTAAATCAGTCAATTCAATGTATAAGTTTTTACAAATTTTTGTACATTGAATGATGGAGATATGACACCACAACTAGAGCTAGAATCCTGAGTGGGCCATGCTGTGGGCTGCCAGCATGTCCATTAATGTAAGGATTTATTGACAAGAAGTGTTTTAAAAAGCAGGGCATTTACAATTAGATTAGAATCCATTCCCCTTCATTTTACCTATCCACAGGAATGCTGACTTTCAAAATCCCTTCTTTCATGTGCTGAGTGAAGGATGCTAAAAAAAGTGACAAACCTGTTCCTACTGTTTGGCACCAGCTTGCAGAATCAAATATGGGTGCTCTGCTCATCCCTTTCCCAAACAAAGCATCAGACACTGCACAAAGTGCCCGATAAAGTCTCCTTTGCAATGCCAAGGGTGTTGGGAGTAATAAAAGAGATTGTGTGGTTACCATAAACTTTGCTTTTAAGTCTCGGTTCCAAGCGTGAAAATTTGGCCCAATAGTCAAATGACAATAAAATAGATAGATTTCTTAAGACATTTAGGGTTAGTATATGTCTTAACTCCAGCTAAGGATGTTGTTTATTTTACTCACTCCAGGGCGGAATTTTGCTGCAGCACTTCAAAGTGAAGCTACTGATGCTCCCGTCATGTAAAAATCTGAGTGAGAAGATGACTAGAGCACAGTTGCTGGGAAGAGAGAATAGGAAGGGACAAACCAGCGTGTGTTTACATATTAAAAACCTGAATTTTAGAAAGCAGGTTAAAAACACCTCCCTCTACTATTTTTTTCCCTCTCAATTCTGAACTGAACTAGAAGATAGAGTGACAGAGGAGTGCCCCAGGACCCACAGTGGGACTATGCTGTGCACAGGGCTCTGGTCAGTAAAGGTTTCAAAAAGGAGAAAGTAAGCAGTCCGTGAGAGTCCCAAAGTTCATACCACTGAATCAGATGGACATTGCCACCTACTACCTCTCTCCCGTTGTTGGAGCTCCTTTCACTTTGACTCTCTCTCTGAGGGATGCAAATAGCTTCTGCAGTACTTGTCTGTCTGAAGACTTTTTATATGCGTCTTGTGGCACCAGGAAAGCTGTGCAATTTTGCTGTGGATTTCTTATGGATTTCTAAACATAGTTTCGGAGGAAAGCAATCTGTAGCATCACTGCTCACAATGCATATTTGCCCAAACAGCTGGAAGAACAGGGAAAGCATTTTCTCTCAAGCTTACACTCATGTAATACACTTTCTTTTTTTTTATAGTACGTTTGACTTCTCCACCTTGGGCATAATTTGGTCATTCTTAATGGCAAAAAGGATAGTAAGCCTTTGCAGATGTAAAACACAAAAAACGATGCAGCAACTCACATGAGTACTTCCTAATGTTGCTGTGGTTTTCTCATGGTCTCTCCAGTCCACTGGCAACGTGAGTTCATTCTGTCTTGCTTCCTTTGAGCCTTTTCAAGTGCATTGAAGTGCAACTGGTTTAGTTTTCCTGGGAATCTACAGTGTGAAAAGGAGGAAATGCAGTTTGGTGGTAACACTTTAGATGCCACATGGAAAGGTACCCCAAGGAGAACAAGAGGATAAAGAACCAAAGGAAAAGAATAGAATAAAGAAAAGTGTGGAGATACCTTCATTTGAAAAGATAAAGTGAGATCACCTTGGTTACAGTGTGATCTACACAAATATTGTGTGTTCATAACCTTTTTTTATCTGAAGAAACAGTGCTTGATATACAATACCACCATCTATATTTGTAATAAATCAAATGACAGAAAAACAAATGTCACTTATTAGAACATTGAGGTGTACTCTTCAAGTGATTAACTGAGAATCATTTGTATGATTAAATGCTGGGAAATAATTTGCTTTCACTGTGAACCTATAGCATGGATCTCATTACACAGAAGTGCTGCATATTAGTTGAAGCAAATTAACATTCAAAGACTTTCTGGAGTGGCTGCTAATCACAGGCTGTTAATTACTGTCATTACATTTGACTGCTGAGGAGACTAACGGAGGAATCATTCTCATGATCTTGGTATTTGAAAGTGATCTTCACCAATAAAAACACGTCAGACATACAGAAATTGCAAATTGCTGAATTTGCTGACGCTGTTGAAAATTCCGCTGACTATAAGTACCCATCTGGTGATAGATGCATTCTTGACACAGTTTCAGTGTTTGGACTTAGGAAATAATGAGTATCAATGTCCTAGCTAGGGAATATGCAAAGATGAAGGAGCCCTTTGTATCCTTAATTAAGGAAAGTAGTAGCAGAGCTAGTTCACAGATAAGTGACTGTACATAATAATCATGTATTTATGTGAGGGAGTGTTATGCTATATTACTATAGCAGCAATTAGGTTTTCACAAAGTAGTTTTAATAAAAGACATACTTACATAATAAATAAACAACTAATTTCCGTGGCAGATTAATTACATGTGGCTTAAAATGGTCACCATGCTAAGTGAAACCTATAGAGGCAGATTCTTACAAATGCAAGTGTACATCTACATGCTCACAAGTGAACATCAGGGACACACATGCATGAATTTCAGCATGGATGACACTAGAAAACATGGACTTAAACATGATTTTTGCATGAAAGAAAGGTCCACATTTACTGTACTTGAGGGACTTGGTAGGCCAGCCTGGAAACAGTGGCACTAAGGGAGGAAAGAGCTCTCTTGAAAATGTCAGATCCCCACTCAGAGACCTGTAACCTGGACAGATCTTTCCTATGGGATCTTCTAATATCTTTTCTTAGCTTAGTCTTCAGCTTACAGTGTAAAGAGCAAGGAGGGGCTACCTCTATTTCCATCTGGGAGACAGTGTTAAAAAATTAACAATGCTTTCCCTGGTTCAGAATAGGCCTATAGAATTCAGAAATAATATATT
This sequence comes from Urocolius indicus, assembly GCA_013401255.1. Classification (NCBI taxonomy): domain Eukaryota; kingdom Metazoa; phylum Chordata; class Aves; order Coliiformes; family Coliidae; genus Urocolius; species Urocolius indicus. The sequence continues at coordinate 96,947 of WBNH01003802.1, forward strand.
GTCTGTAGAATTTTCACAGAACTCTATAAATTGTATTAAAAACTTTGTGATGACATATCAAAGCCAGATGCTGCACATATTTTGATATTTCATAATAACATGATGTAACTCTCTCAGTTCATTAATTACCTGTTAACAGACAACCATCTTCTGGAGTATATTCATTATTAGATGTGATTCTACTATAACATAAGGAAATATTTCTTGATTTGTTACTTGTTCACAAAATAATTTGCTGCAAGTACTTTACATTCCAGTTGATGGCATGCTGTAAAAACCAACAGGCTTTTCTGGACAGAAAATGAGATACTGCTGTTCTGAGAAGATGATCACTGTCTATATTATCAAAATTAATTTATTAAATAAAAGAAAGAGAAGAAAACCTAGAGACATTTTTTTCAAATGCTTTATAAACTAAGGATGAGCCATGAGTAATTAATTTCTCCTAAAGAAGTCTGAATTACCTGTCCTTGGCAGGCTATGCAAGTATGACAATGTCAATCTATTGTGTTTATTGTAGATCTGAACAACAGTTCTGAATTGTCAAACTTTTTGGGCTTACACCACAGCTAAAGCACTACTTTGATTAAAGAATCACAGAAAATGCTTTGCAAAGTATTTGTTTTCCCTGTAGGTTCATTGCACTAGTGCTGTTGAGGTACACTGAGTCTCTATTAATGTAGTTAAAAATATTGTCTTAGTAGGGCTATCAAGATGATCAGGAGACATCTCTCTTATAAGGAGAAGCTGCAGGACCTGGGGCTGTTTAGGCTAGCAGCAAGAAGACTGAGGGGGGCCTCATCAGTGCTTACAAGTTTCTAAAGGGTGGATGTCAGGATGTGATTTTTTTCTGTAGTGTCAAGCAACAAGACTAGGGGCAAAGTACATTAGCTCAAACATAAAAAGTTCCACTTAAACACAAGGAGAAACTTCTTTACTGTAAGGGTGACAGAGTACTGGCACAAGCTACCCAGAGAGGTTGAGACAGCTTCTCTGGAGATTTTCAAAACCCATCTGGACATGTTCCTGTGTGACCTGATCTAGGGGAATCTGTTTTAGCAGAGTGTAGGACTAGATGATCTCTCGAGGTCCCATCCAACCCCTACCATTCTACAATTCTATTATTCTCTTCAGACAAAAAAATGATTGTTTTAAGCAACACTTTTCTGTTCTTAGGGCAACTCTATCTGTTAAGTTTATGGGTTTACCTTTTTATATCACCATTATATTTCAAAGTAGAATGCAAAGGTGTAAGTAAACATCTGAGGCATGAAGTCATTATATTGCAAACCCTATCCCTTTAGCAGTTCATGTGGAAAATAAAGCAGTGTAAGCAGCCTCTTCCACTCTCTTTTTCCCTTCTGGAGACTTCCCACCAATCTCATCCTGAAAGGTACTGGAAAGGGAGAACCTTCCGTAAGCCAAATCTCTTCCCAATTTACAATACAACCAACCATAAGGAGTCTCCAAAGCTCCAATGTGGAATTTCCCTTTCCTTAACCTTTCCTGCAGGATTTCCTATAGCAATGAGAATTTGGACCACACAAGTTTGGTAGGATTTTGTGGCTGCTACTGACAGCATTCAGTGCTAAGTTAATGCAATAGAGTTCAGTTATAAAATCACGTACTTGGGAGAGGCTTAAAGCATTCCCCTAATCCTGCTCCCTTGCACTGAGACCATACATATTTAGCTACAACTGTGTCTAAAACAACTTCTGTACTAGTGACCCCTGAGATCCAGAGAGTAATTAAAGGCCTGTAAGAGGCATTACAGGCAAACAATCTGTTCTATCAGAAACCTATACTCTCTCCATGAGGATTCACATTTCTATTTGGTGATGAAACTTCTAAAAATTGCAAATCATTGGGAATTACTGCTATGGATCACCCCTGAGAGACATTTCTCTCATTTTTCAGAAATCTTCTCCTGTGAAAACTAAACAGTCAAATCTACTGTTTTTCTGTGTCTGGAACTAGAATTCCTTTTCCCTGAATATTTAAACTTCTTCCATACAATGATAATACAAATTTTTTTCTAAACAGACATTATCCATTCTGAACATGTGTTTTTGATTTCTTCATCATAAGAATAATTATTTTTTAAGAGACACATACTAAAAAAAGTCATTACATTTTCACTGGTTTTAGTGTTTATCTTCCTTTATTACATTGCCATTACTGATAGTAACAAGATCAAACTACATTAATTATTATTTGCTGTGGACTCAAGTAAATAGTCTGAAATATCTACTGAGATTTTCTGCTACCACCAAAGAGGATGTTCCAGACACCTAAGCCGTCTCATTTGTATTTTTCAGCAGGAGATGGCTGTGGCAGTCACACTCCTTTCTGAGATGTGAGTTAGCTTTGGTCCCATGTGCTGAGGTATCTGCTCTCAAACCTCCAACTCATATTTCAAGCCAAGCTCTACACCTAGGAACACAAACCAGCTGATCCCTTCACAGCTCCGACTTGAGAACTGTCTGTGACCAAAGAGGTGACACTGGGGCTCTGTAGGCAATAAAGATGAGCCAGTCTCATCAAAATGCCCAGTAGTTCTTCTGCTTACTCAGATGGAATCCAAACACAACTAAACTGGATACCTTCTTGTCTCATTTGCAGCTCTGCTGCCGTCTGCCTGTGTTTACAAGGCTTTGTCCTTACTGAAGATCTAGTAGGTACGATGACCCTTCTTTTCCAGAGTAGTATGCTCAATCAGCATAATATAGGCCTGGTCATCATGACATATGATAAAGAAATTAACCCTGCTGTCCTTTTGATTTCTCCTTTATCTACACACAAATTTTGTCCAGTTAACTTACCTTATATATTAAATCAACAAAGTATCCAATGATGAATATCAATGCAGAAACTTTCTTCTTAAACATCAAATTGTGTATTTTTCAAATGCCCGGCAAATTAACTGTAAATTAAGTTTCAAGTTGTAGAACATGAAATATATGTGCATGTGTTAAATGGTTTCTTGATTGCATTAGAGTCTCCACTGGAGCAGATTCCTCACAGAGTTCAAACAATTAACCAGTTATTTCTTTTTGCATTGCCATCAGTTATATGTCGTTTTGATTAAACATAGTTTTTGTGGGATGTAGTTACCCAGATTGTTCTCAGTAATAAATCTGCTCCTGCATAATCGGTTAAAAAACTGTTTGCCAATTCATCTTGTGAAAATGTGTTTACTTATTTTTATAAGCCTGATGACCGTGGGGACTGGAAGCCAGGAAAAAGGTAACAAAGTGACAGCCAAACACACATACAGAAGGGACCTGCCTTGTGTAATCCTTACATTACAAGCAAAATCCTGCTTGGAAGCACAGAGATGTCCTTTCTCATGTTATTAATATACAAATATCTAAAGGATGGGTGTCAAGAGGTTGGGGCATCTCTTTTTTCTATAGTAGCTAGCAACAGGACCAGGTGTAATGGGATGAAGCTGGAATACAAAAAGTTCCATCTAAACATAAGAAAAAACTATTTCACTGTGAGAGTTGAGGGAGCCCTGGCACAGGCTGCTCAGAGGGGTTGTGGAGTCTCCTTCCTTGGAGGTCTTCAAGACCCACCTGTGCATGTTCCTGTGTGACCTGATCTAGGTGGACCTGCTTCTGCAAAAGGGGTTCGACTAGATGATCTCTAAAGGTCCCTTTCCAACCCTACCAATTTTATGATTCTATGAGTCTATGAGATGTTGCCCAGGAAAAGCTTTCAGCAGGGATCCTGAGTAGAGGAGCTCAGGGACAGCAGAAGAGGTGGTCAGCTGTGAGCACACCTGAAACGTTTCAGTCAGCTTAGGGAACTTTCCAAACATACAAATTAATGGCAATTAAAGCAGATTATGAAAAAGCAATAGTAGATAATTGAGTCTTTGTGTGATTTAGATGAGCTAACGGTGCAAGGCCAGATTCTTCCCATGTGTTAATGGGTTGGGGATTACTATAACTAAAGAGGCGTAGTCTCTCATTTCCTAGGGACCTTTGAACTTGTTCTTGATGGGAGATCACACAATGACTGGGTGGGGTGGTTCCATTCTTGATACTCCTTGCTGTAGACAGTGTCTCTTCTGATGATGCTCAGGCAAGATATACTGCTGTAACAACTCTTGTAATTTTTCAGTATCTTTCATGTCAGATCTACTGTGTCTTTGAGTACCCTTTTTCTGAAAATGGTCTTATAAGAATCCAAAGGCCACAAGTGTTGTCTGAAAGTATAAATTTGGTTAGGACAAATGTTCACCTCTATCTGTACTTCCCTCTCTAACAACTCTGCTTCTCATAGGGAGAGAGTATAAAATACAAGATATGTGCAGAGTCATTTTTCTTTAGCTATATTAACCTAATTTCCAGTAATTAGCTGTTTATGGACTCACTGTATTGAACACTTTCTCTGGATCACTTCATCTACTAATTACCAAATTGCTCAGCTGTCTATGAATTTGTCAGATCACTTTTTTAAACTCACTTGCAATTTTGTCCTCTAGGATATCCTGTGGCAATGAGTTCCTCAGGACCATTGCTATTGTACTTTACCAGGCTCTGCCAGTCCGAAGAGTATGACCCACTGAGTTGAAGTAATCTTGTTTGAAATCAAACTACAAAAACAAAGAACAGTAACAGCTCTAGAGAACCTATCATATGATAGCAGTGTATTTAAGAAGCAATTTGCATAAAGAGCTAAAAATAACCAGACATCCTGCACAGATTTTCCAGTGGATAAATTATATGTATACTTCAGGAAGTAAGAGAAGTGAGTTTTCACATTTATGAATGAACACAACTGTGCAAAGCCAGGTATAAGGCAAATAAAGTTAAAGGTTTCCTGCTGAAAAGCAGCAAAACTAGTGAAGTGCTTTCAGCACAGAAATAATGAACATGCTCAGGGCTTTTGGCTGCAGGGAGAATTCTGGTTCTGGAGGTCTGCGCAAGCTGCAAGTGTTTGAAGAATATCCCAGGGAAGATGAATTGCAATTAATAAGCTAGAGATTATTTTAAAGCAAAAAAAGGTCAGAACAGTTTCATAAAGATACCAAAAGGAAGTCTGAGGGTAATAGGGTAGGTGACAATCTGAAGACATTGCTGGTGTGATATGCTAAAAGAATTTTGTAATAAATCAAATCCTCAACCAGATATTTGAACTCAATAGTGTCCTTCTAAACATAAACTTGGGAAACTGAAATGGTAGAAATAACTTATAAATCAAACAGATATAGTGAGAGGGATGTTATTGCTGCCTAATCCTACTCCCTCTTATCAGTGATAAAATTATTTGGCAATACAAATGGTGACAGTAAGGATTCAACACGACTGGAGGAATGTTGTGATCACCTAACAGCTACACCATTTTCCACTGACACATGGAATTGCAAACCTGAGAAAGCATCATGCCAGAAAAGCAAAACTGAATCTGTGTATGTGTGTGTTTGGGTATTTAAACACTGAGGCAGAAGCTTATGAGAGAACCAATATTATATCAAAACAGAATGTGCAAGGCATTATGAATCAGGTATTGTAGTTATATACACTCTAGGTCAGTACAGAACTACCAGCAATTGATGCCAAGATAACTCAGAAATCAAGTGGGAGTATACAGGCTCAAGCATACTGCTTTATTAAAGCATAGCTGGTTGCCTTGAGTGAGTATCCTCTACAAACATGGATTTCTAGAAACTGGCAGTCTATCACACTTGGTATCACAACAGAGAAATATACCCAGGTATGGAAGTGAGAGGAAGACCTTCGTTGTTAAGAGAGGAGCCCAGGTTCCTAAATTAACCAGACTTCAGAGCTAAGTGACAACGGCACTGAACTGCAGTAGCAGCTGGGAATGGTGTAAGAGAAAAAGGCCAAAGGAGGTTACAAAGGCAAATGCAAGTTTAGAGGATTCAGCAACAGTTTGTCAACATCTCTGTCAACTTTTCAAGATGTAATTCTTCATCTTCATAATGAGAAGCAACCTCAATGCATGGCATTTTCTCTGTGGTGGGCTCACTCTTTCTCCCCAAATACTTCAATGACCCTTAGTCTGTCACTGGAAAGCTACCAACCTGTCAGTCACAACCTCTAATGTCTCACCAGTAACTCTTCCTCTTGCTTTCCAAAAGCAATTGCTGCATTCACACTTCTCGCAGCAAATCAATCTCTGCATTCTGTCTGATCACTGACTGCTTTCAGTGTCTCCCAGCCCAGCTCCTCCTCCCATGCCGCCCCTCTGCTTACTGGTGACAGCCTTCAGAAATCCTGTCTACCAGAGCTGCCTTGCTCTTAGACTCAGACAGAGTTTAGCACAGCTTTCTAGTTGCTCCGCTGTGGTCTTAAGAGCACTGTTTCCCATTCAATGTCATACACAAGGTAGAATGGAAAAACCAAAAATGTCAGTGCTAGGCTGAAGAATGACATTTCAAAGAAGTCTATAGCAGGTATTTGTATGACAGATACCTCATAGTTATTCAGAAATCTCCTTTGCTGTATGGTGTAATTACAACATTTTAATGGAATTATTAGGAGCAATTCCATATAGTTTTGCTGCCTGCAGAGTGCAGCAAAAAACACACTGTCTGAATCTGAGTTGTGCTAGTCCTCACTCACTTCCATAATATGTGGTGACCTCAAACTAGTCTGGGAAATTGGCCCACTCCATCCTGCCAGCTGTTTTCCCTTCATCTTAATTCATCTTTGTAAGCTGACGTGCTAGACAAAGCAGCAATTCCCACCCACCTGAAAAGCCACAAGAATAACTTAATCCAATGGAGAAATGTCAGCGTGCTTTACAAAGAAAGGCTGCCTAATTGGAGGGCAAATCCAAATCACAGAGAGTGGAGGAAACTTGCCCACAGACATGCAGGTGGCAGTGGCAGACCAAAGACCAAAACCCACAACTCCAGACTTCTCCCATTGATCTTCCCTGCAATGTCAGAGTGCAGGGTTTATGTTGTTTCACCTCTCCAACGCAAGCACGTGAACAAAATGACAGCAACAGGGAAGTACAAGGATTTTTTATCTAGCTCCTTATTAATCTTGATGCACATTTAGACTAACAGTCTCACCATATGTAAGCAAAATCTAGAAAATACACAAAATCACGCCAATATAAACAGTAGTCTTATTTGAAAGAGTGCACATGGTATTTAATGAGATTGCTTCTTTTTTGGGGGAGAGGTTGTACATCTTTTCCCTTTGCTCTCTTTTTGCCCTCGTAATTCTATTGAATATGTGTGTGTATGTGCAGGGCATGCTTTTTCAGTCATCTTCTTTCTACAGTAAGTAATGTTATAAATGTGTGTCCCTTCCAACATCAGGAAGATGTGTGTGGTACCTCTTGTGCTTTGAACGATAGGCCTACAGCACTGAGCAGGTAAATGTTTTCTTGTAGGAGCAGTATTTTTCCTGTGGCTGTGTGCTGCTGGAATGTTTATCTTTGCTCGAATTGCCTGGCTATTGCAAAGCTACTTGAAATGATTCATGGGTCTGACAGATGTCTGGTACAGCTGGATGTGTCCTTGATTATCCCAAAAGTCTGGACAGCGCTGTCATTCACCATTGCCCAAATTATCTCTGTATTGACTGCAGAAGCCTCTGTGACAGTACTGTAATGGCTAATTACCCAGGATACCTTTGATACTTACTTTATAGTGGTTTAAAAGAGTTTAAAAAAAGAGAGAAAGAGAAAGAATTGGAGCAAAAACATACCAGTGTAAGTCATGCTCTTATGTGTTCCAAAACAATATATGCTTTAGCCTACATGGAGAATACACTGCATAGGTTAATGAAATCGAGGCTGTCCAGCAAAAAGGAGGAAATATAAAGAATCCTAACAATGATTAATCACAGACAATAGAAGGACCTATTAGCCAGGACAAAACTGTATGTGTAACATTTTTGCAAAAGAAGATGATGAGCAGCCATTTGCCTGCTTTATCTGTTGTGGAAAAATAACGTGTTCTGCTTGGCAGATAAGAAAGAGTGGTATGGGTAGGGATGCTAAATAGTTATATGACTGTGTCATAAAACTGCCTATAAGGAGGTATGAAAGCAGAGTTCTCCTTTTCCCATGCCATCAATTAATGTGTTTTGGAAAATAAAGTTTCTGCGAAGTAGAATTATATTAAGAAAAGGGATGAAATGAGTTAGGGTACAAAAATCTCAGTTTAGTGAAGGAGAGGTCTTAATGACAACTCAGGTGAAAAAAACAGCAAATTTATGCTTTGTAGGCATATGTCTCTCCTCATGATTCAGCCTAGGCTGAGATTGGAAAAGCACATGTCAGCCTTTCCTCGTGTAAATTTCAAACAATTCAGATATTGTCCAAGATCTGCAATGGCAGGTTGTTCCTGTGAAGTCAATAATGTCTTCAGTCACATTCCCTTTGTTTTCAGTGGAGAAATGATTTGCTTTCCAGAACTAAACCTTCTAGTTCAGGCCTATGTGCTGCTGATACTGAACTGTAAGACATCACCCCAGTGCCTTTTGTTGTAAATGGCTGATTCAGTCGAGGCACCAAACTGGAATTAGGTAACCCAAGTGCATCTACCTGATGCTGTCTTAGTGATATCAGAGTTGAGAAGAGAAAAAGAAAGATCACACTTCTGATGGTGTGTTCATCTTGCTTATTGCTTATCCTCGTTACCTTAGTGTAAATGATGTATTTGTTAGAAGGTGATGAATTATTGAGCAGAACATTTAGAGATCACTTTAGACACAAATAATAACTCTTGTTGTAACTCAGAATTTGAGAGTCTAGCCCCAGTAAATTAAATACTTACAGAAGGTTGCCTTTTCCTTGTTTGTCAGGTCCTTCAAAGAGCTCACATTTTTTGACATATGAAGTCATTAACTCAAATATAGCTATTCATTAAAAATTACAAATAGATGTTTGTTGTTTAAAATACAAGGCTTACTCATTCATCTTATTTGGGTAGAAGCTAACTTGCTGTTATTTACTTTTCTTAATATGATGATAATATGATTTATATATTTTTAATTAGAGTTCTACTACTGTTACTCAAATTCAAAAAAATCTTTTCTTTTTAGGACTCCAAATATCCTTACCTTTCATTAACAGCAGAAGTATGTCTATTTGTCAATCTGCTGCAATACTTGTAAAAATCAAGAAACAAGGATTCAGTGTTTGTACTGGAGGAACTAAACACAGACAATCATAGGAAAATGTTCTCTACCTCTCTGCATTACTACAGCACTGCAAATGAAAAGACAATTTATTAGATATGGAGAAAACTGAAACATCTTTTCTAGTCCCATTGCTCAAGCTTCTGGAGGCTCAGACACAATTGCATGCAGACAAATTAAATTTCCAGTTCTTGCAGTGTTAACTAAATTCTGACTGCTGAAAAATCTTGCAGAGCTAAGTCTGTTACAAGGCAAGACAAATATTTAGTAGCATAGTCTCGCTGAGTCTCTACAGAAAGGTGTGTGTCAGCTGAGGACCTGCCCTGACAAGACATATTTGAAACTTAAACATTAGAAAGGTTTGGTTAGAATAAACCAATCTAATGGAAATAATCACTTGTGTTGATTTTAGTTTTTATTTTGCAGCACGCCAATACGTTGAAGTCATACACTGGGTCTGAGATTATAAATTAAAATTATCAGGGAAATTGCAAATAAAAATTAAGTAGTTTCTTCTACTAGAAATATAGACTTTTTCCTCATGCATTCTCATTTCTGATATCTGCTCTTCAACTAACTAAATAGAACTGGGAGATGCTGGGAATACACAAAACCTGAAGAATGTTTAACACCAATTATATTTGGCAACATGTTTTGCAGTTTTCAGCTCTGAGCTTCCCAATGGCTTTTGAACAACCAGATTGCGTGGTACAATGACCGATTACTTAATTTGAGGCTATACATACCTCACGTTCGAGATGAGTATCACTCTTGCAGATTGTCCTTGAATTCAACAGGAAGAGGTGAGACATTGACCACTGGTGTCATGATGTGGAAATGTAGAAGTTGTGTAGGAAAACATGAAGTTTTTTTCTAGACATCTTCTGAAAAGGTGTAAATTAAAAGAAATTCATCACATATGTAGTTGGCATTTTATGCAACTCCTCAAGATCAGCTAATGTTGTGGCTAGGGCTGAATAGATCAGCAGGAAAAGGTGGCACAGAAGAGAGCTCTGCTCATCCCCAGCCCACTCTTGGTCACACATCTGATGACTGGGTGGTAGAGCTAAGATATCTCCATAGCAGATACTGCCTCTCACATTTCAGGATATCTTTCTTTTGTTCTAAATTATTGTTTAGTTTTAAGATGGATTTTACCTTAATATTCCATGTCTGTGGTACATGAGATGAAGTGCTTGATAGACTCACCAACTAGGTACCCAAGGAGTGCCTTTTCCCTGCTTTGACTGAACTTCTCTGCTGAATCTTTGTGCCACAATTTTCAAGAGGCCACATATTTTAACTTCTTGTAGCTGATGCAATTCAGATTAATTTTGGAGAGAAGATCTAAAGGACTTTCTATTAAAGGCTGTATCTGGGACTCCCAAAGTCGTCTCTCACCCTTACTTCTTCCTAGACATTTTTGAAAACTTAGACCTGAAGAAAATTAATGGTATGGCCTAGATTTCAGATGCCACAACAAACTGTTTACTCCTGCACTATTTTGCTGTTAATGACATCCATCCAGCCACTTTTCAGTAATTTCCATCTTGAACATGACTGTTCTCCAAAAAAAAATCACTCTCTCAACTACCTGTCAAAGTTATATTTCTCTCCCTCTTGCCTTATGTCAATTGCAGATAGCAGCGCTAATTGTTATAGCACAATCACTGAAGGCTGAGTATCGCAGTTACATTGCCTCTGCTCCCAGGAGGAATTTCTACAAGCCTTCCTGACTGGGTTTGAGACAGTCCATACATTTATGCTTTGATCAAGATGGGGCTTGAATTGAGACTATCCCATTCCTTACTATGCAATGAAGATTGAGATGTATATACTGGGATATATATATGTGTGTATATTGGGATGTATGAAGATTGGGTAGTACATGGAACAAAATTTCTCACCCTCTCTAGTGACTTGGCAGAAACTAGCTAGGGAAAATATTTTCTAAAGGAAAGGAGGACTGAGCTACACAATGTGCCATGCCTTGGTCACACCCCATGGCAGTGGTTGCATGGGAACTACAGCCCTGTGTTTCTTTTATACTTCCCATGGAAAAGAGGCAGAAAGTGAACTTCACTTTACACTAACACACAAATTCAGATCTAGGAATTAAAAGTTTCACTGCAATTTTGTTTTAATACCTTAAATTAAGCACTTGGCAGGACATGACAAAATATGTATTTTGCTCAAGTTTGTAGTATTTCCTAGGATTTAAATATACACAGTTTTTGCTATTCATCATTTTTTAGACTTTTTTACCCAATATATAAATGATGCTTTTCAATGAGCATTGTGCTAGTTATGTTCACTCAAATCATTCCTTTATCCCTCCTCTGGTTTACTTTTGAAAGACCTTGCGGGGGCAGGGGCCAAAAAAAAACTAGTCTGGGAAATTGTCACATAACTCTATATATCTCAATATTACAGCCACTAACAAGATCACTGCAACTTTCTTAAGAGCTGTCAGACACATTTACAATTCCAATGATTAAAAGTTTGAAATATATTATAAAGTTCACCACATGATATTTTCCAATAATGCAAACAGCCTTTGCAACTAGGGTAACATGACATTCAAAGGAGACTTTGATTACATCTAATCTGGTAAAGAAATGAAATCATATGCATGCTTATTTCAACCAACAAGAAGAGAAAGCAAAATAATACATCAAATCCCTGAGTAAGCAGTCACAAAAGACTTTTAAATAACTCAACTTTCTACCATATTTTATTATCCTTTCTCAGTTTTATAGCATTATCTGCTAAAGAAATGCAGGGAGATTTGTAAAACACTATAGCATTTAAGTCATTACATTTTATAGCTAATTTCTAATGTGGATTTGATTTTTTATGAGCACAAAAAGAACCTAATTTGCATTAGTGACAGTAACTGGAGAAATTTAACACCTGGCACTGATTGTACCAGAAACTGAATATTAGTTACTTGGGTGCTAAAAAGCAAATTAATACCTTCAAGGGGTATTTTTCATTTATTTGTGCTGTACTCTCCTGTTTATCATTACAAAAGTGTTCTTACATCATGATGGAGGAAAACTCTCAGGAAGGTAAAAATACCATGCACTCGATAAAGGGAGTTTGCAGTAACAGCAGTAAAATGAATCATTTATACAGTAAAGAATGTACAAACCCAGAAATAAATCTCCAATGAGATATAAAATTAGAACAGCAGCAGTGTACAGACAATTCATTTCCACAAGTGCTTTTTATTTATTTATTTTTCCATAGATGCTGCTGCTTTCTTGGAGCAATGCATTGCACCCAAATTAAATCTCAATTTAAGAAAAAAAATCCCAACTCCAAACCACAGCCGATGTGAAAAAGAACCACATTTCCACATGAGCAATCCACGTATTTATATAGGGTGGAAAATTAGGATCTGCAAAATAGGCAAAGCCACTGTAAAATGATATGGGAAGTGACATTTTACATAGCTGGCTACAATTAACACATTGATGGCATTTTGCTGGGCTCCTTGCAGTGATAATGCTGTTGTCAAATGTGTTTAGTGCACCAAATCTCCTGGAGCCTTCAGCTAGGCAGCAAGCTTTTGACAGATTGAAGGTTCGGAGATAGGCTATCATGACAGATGGAAACTGGCACCGATGTTCAGCTTTCGCCGATCACAGGGGACCTGCCCCCCTTATTCTTCAGGGCTCAGCTCTGCAACCTTCCCCCTTCTGATGAAAGCAGGGGATGGCATTGTTAAATAGTGCATCTGTGTGAGTTAGACTACTCTGATGAAAGCATAAGGCAGACGCTCTGTGAAGCAAAAGACAGCCTCTGCTCTAACTGCATTTTAGATAGACTTGGGGAGGACTCCAGGGAGATGGGATAAAACTTTGGTAAATTTCAGACAAAAAGAAGTCCATGCTAACCATTAAATGGTGCATCTTAGGGATCTATATTCACGGGCTGGAGGAATCCATATATATGAGCTACCAGGAGCTATTGTGTGAGACTCTCCATAGGAGCCTCTTCATTACAGTTTTGATCATTTACTGAAATTGCTTTCTAAGAACCATACATTGTAGAATCCCGTCCAGGCAAGCAGATTCAAATAGGAGATAGATCCATACAGGGAAAGGGTGTGAGGGCGACGCTGCTTTGCTGTGAGCATCCAGCCTGTTCAGAGGCTAATTCAATTATTAGGAGATGCTGTTCCTGCAACTGGTCTTGATTCTTGGATGCAATGTTAAAACCAGGGTGGGAGCTTGTGTTATTGAGCTTTACACAGCTGGGCATAAACAGGCAGATAATACAGTTAATTAACCTTTCACCCCCCAACACCTTTTGAAGAAAGGCATTTGTTATTTTTTTTAATCAGCCTCAGGATATTTCAAAGGCACTTGTCCTGACTATATTTGCTTCTTTCTATCCCTGACAAATTCCTGTTTGGTTTCTTTAAACTGGGCTGTAAAGCTTTCTTTTTGCTGTCTTAATCTCCAATTCCGCTCTCACTGATATAGTATTTGGAGCAGCATACTGCAGCCCATTTGAGGTATGATAATCAGCTGATTAGCTAGTGAAGTCGTTTTCCCTGAGGCTCTTTTGTGTGCAAAATCCTCACACTCAATTGACATGTGGACATCATAAAGCTGATGAAATGCAATTGTAATGAACAAGAGGGAGAGGCATCTGCAGCAATCTAAATGAAAGACCCTTCCCTCTCGACATGCTAATTCAGAAAATCTGCTCTTAACTTGTACTCCCTCTGGATCCCAATGGATGTGAATCTCCATGAATGCATATTCAAAACAGCGTATTAGCCTCAGTAGCAAGTGAAATTTGAGCCTGGATGGACCAATTCTAATTTCAAGACAGATTATGCTGCATCAAACGTAGTAATGATTTGACAGTTCATTTGTGACGAGAGTCCTACAGTCAAGGTTTAATGCACGGACAGGCGCAGGTGTGCAGCCAGTACCGACAAAATCCAAAGTCTGACAGTCAGAAAGCCTCATGCATGAGGAAAGGTGAAACATGTTTAAGAAATTAACACTATCTACTTTAAAGCATCTTGTAGAAATGATTCTCCAGCCACACCTTTATTACACCATAGAGCCATGTAGGCAGGGATGAGAAAGGGCAGCCCAACATACCACAGTGACTACAAATTAGTTTCAGGATGGAACAAATCAGGAAGCAAAGTGGTTTGGTTTCTTAACCCTATTTTAGCTAAGAAACTGTGTGTGATTTCCCGAAATTAAGACAAGCTCTGTCTGTGTCCCTGGAGAGGGTGCATATTGCTGCCTCTAAGAGGGTGCTTACAACAAGAACTGAGCAGTGCCAGGTTCTTCCTGTGTGCGAGGGGGATGCAGATTTTCAATTCCTCTCCAGTAACTTCCAGGATCCATTTTGGGCTCCTTTGCCTCAAAATTATCTAAACTGTTAATTGCTTTTATCAGGTGGGCAAAGCATATACTTCATGAGCTTTTGTCATTCTTCCATGCTTTTTAAAGCATAGACAAAAATTTAAACTTATATATTCCTGTTTTGCATATATATATATATATGCCTTTTGAAAATAGAGCTTACCTCAAGATATTAGAAATTCTTGAAATTATATCAAATACACTTCTATGAGTTAGAAAAATAATTAAATAATTCAAATATAAAATAGAATACATACAGGTAGAGCCTTTGTTACACAGACATTTCAGTACTAATTAGCTGACATGTTCTGATAGCCATAAAACTCCACCTAAGCTCAAGAAGAGTCATTGCTTGACAGGATCTTCATGTCATGCAGAGAAATTTGTGACATAGGGCAGGAAACCAAGCCTCAAGGAGGCTGCCCGCTCCTCACTTCTCCTCTTTTCCTTAGTGTTCCCCGGGCATTGTGGTATGTAGGTACAAGGGGTGTGGGTATCCTATGTCTCCCTCCAGTAAGATTTTGTCTAAGACCACTACGTTTAGCATGGATAGCTATCTGTGCCCACACTTTTGGAGGCAAGTTACCTGTAACAAGAGTTGAGAACTACCTTATCCCCAGCAATACTTTCACCTCCGATGTTTAGTCCATAGTGATTGTGGTTATATAACTGTTTCTACTCTAACTTAAATTTGCATGGACTATAAAGATTCAATGTATAATTCCGGATTTTAAGCTTTTACATTCAGTCATTTCAGGGGACAAGGTTAAATCTATGAAACCTCCTGAAAGTACAAGAGTTCCTACTCTTCCTGTACACGGTGTGACTCTTTCAGCAACACAGAAGAATCTCAGCATACAGCCTAAAAAAATGCTAGCTGCAATAGCTGCTGATTAAATACAATCCTCCCAAAAAGTAGAGTGCCACAACTTCCCTATTATACCACTGAATGGGCTGAGTAACCAGGCATCCTGGTATCCTCTATACTTTTTCTTTCCTATTTCAAGATTTTTGGGAGGAATGCAACAAACAAGGTATTTTCACTGTTTTAATTTCTTTCATCCTCTTAAGAAGAAAATGGGGTGGGAGGTTCAGCAAGAGCAAATATCCTGAAATGGCACAGCTCCTGTTCTGGACACACTGAAGACAATACTTTCTCTTGTCAGTAGCTGTGCAGAGAAGGATGGTTCCTCCCAGGCAGTCTCTTGGCTCGTTTTATTGTGACCAGCTGGCTGTTACCAAAGCTCTAGTATGCTCATCTCTAAGTAGTGCTCTCCCTTGTGAGCCAAACAATTGAGTAGCTGTCTTTCTTGTGTTACAAGGTGGCAAAGCTACCAGCAGCGGTTCTGGGAGAAGCCAATGTCTCCGCTAAGAAGCCTTGATTTGGGAACAACCTAGCCCTGTACATAAACATGCTATGGGAATTGATCCATATTGATTGATCCTCAAAGTAATGGGCCTGAGACAGTCTCCTCTCTTGGGAGGAGGTCTATGTCAGAAGTTTTACCACTTTGTTTTAAAACCTATAAGCCTGAAAGCCAACCAAAAAATGCACAGGTATCATTTTGTGATAGCTATCCTGCATGAAGAGCAATATTACCAGGAGAAGTGGCTACAGACTTTTTCTGCTTACAAGGTATTAGTATGAGATATAAATGAAATAATAGATTAATTTGTGTAGCTTTAGCTTTTTAAGGAGCCTCACCAAAATGGGGTACAGTACTGAAAAATCAGGGACCAGTAGGCAGATTGTCAGAGACCATAAACATCATAGATGTTGGTCAGACACAGAAACATGACAAATGTATATAAAACATCACTGTTTTTAAACATTTACCCTCACTCACTAGTTCAATAGCTATTTTTTAGCAATAGTCATGGCTTCAATAAAATCCAGTCACTACACAAAATGTATTTTGAGGGCTGGTGGAGGTAAGGGAAGCTAAAAATTTGCAGAATAGCATTAAATTTCTTATTCTGTTCTACATAATCCTGAATTCATCAACAGTAGTGCTTTGAGATCATGAAATTCCTCATCATCTGGTTTCTACTATGTGTTCTTACTGAGGTTTAGAGAGTGGATATTCTTTTCCATCTTTCCAATGGTCTAGAAGAATTATAACGAATCATTAATTTTGAAAATTAGTATAATTCTAAATATCAAAGTTTAATAAAATAATAAAGGTCATTCATACTATATGTCATGGGTTTGGTTCATATTTTGCAGCCTGTTCAAATGTCCCAAGTATAGTACAAAACAATGTCACATCTAATAAACTACGCCCAGGAGAAGACATGGTCTTTGTTGCCTGTTGCTTCAGATGCATCAGATTGCAATGATGTTTAACAGAGGGCTTTTTTGCCTTTTTGTTTTTTCCTCCATCGAATATTTCAAACCAGTTTGGCAATCCTTAAAAGGTTAATGAGTACTGTCTGCTACAGAATGCCAAACTGATTTAATTCAGAAAATGAGAAAACATTCCTAAAACGTAATCAGCTGTCACTTAGGAAATGACATACAAGAAGATAAGGGTGTTTTACATTTCATTTCTTAAGCAGGGTTTCTGAGAGGTATAGTAAAAACATCAGGTGCTTCCTGCACAAGACACATGTCTCTCCAAAACTGTTTTTAACTGAAAGAGCAAGCAACAGTCATTCAGCATCCTGGTTTGTGTTCCTTCAGGTAGCCACAGTCTTGTTTACTCAGGAGATGCCATGCTCTCTTACAGAGTGCATCACCTTGCACATGTCTTGTTGAGTGTCATCTTTTGCACATTCCTGTGTTCTTCCAACATCTCAGGGGGATCTGAACATGGCACAGCTGGGACAGGGCAGAAGAAGTCAGCAGTTCTGGGACCTCTTCCTTGCACCTGGGCTTGGACAAAGTCTTCTTGTCCTTCCCAGAAGATAAAAGAAAAATAAGACTGAGTGTGGGTCAGAGTGGTAAGGACGTGAGAGCACTTCTTTGCTCCATGCAACCCACACATCCAGGAGCAATCCTCCACCAACAGGCTTCTTGACATGGTGGATCCATTGAAAGTGCCATTCTTCATGACAGGTCTCCCCTTTCAGTGGGGGTACTTGTGGTTTTCTGGAAAACCACCATGCCCACAAGCACTGCAGAGTTTCAGAGGCCTCTTGCCTCCTCATCAACACTTGCTAGAGGTCAATTTGGCAGGGCCATGTTTTACAGTTTTGGCAAGTCTTGGGAAGAATCATACAAACAGCACTATTTTTTCCCAGTAATTTTATATTTTTACAGAATAAAGATGATAATTTAAAATCGCTTGATCTCAGACCAAAAGTGTTGTTTTGCAGATCTTCAGACACAACAATATTCTGTAATCCTGAAGTTCTTGGAGTGGAAATGTGTTATAAAGTGGCTGCCAAACCCTGCCCCTTTCTCACAGCACCATGCTGTGGTGTGCTTTTCACTCTGTACAACACTTCTGCACCACTAAAGCATTTAGTAGTGATACTTGACACTCACATTTGTAGATGAAAAGCATTCTGTAGAAGATAGGTCATCTTTATTTCTTGTGTAAAGTAGAATAAAAAAAATCCATCTTGGGTGACCTGGCAAAGGTTGCTGCCTTCCTGGGGCTCCATTTTCCTGCAGCCTGTGTGCCCAGGTCCATGTAACTCCCAGGAACAACCTCCCAGAATGTTTCTCAAGCAATATGCAAACAAACCATTTTTAGGCACAAGTTACAGGTGCTATTAGAATATGACTCAATGTGCTTACAACGCTGCTCTTTTTATCACTTCACTCAAACCCTTTTTCAGTTTTAACTCCTGCAACCACCTGCATTGCACTCTGTAGCAGAAGATTATCCATAACCAAGACTGGCATTTAATCCAAGCATTTAATCCTTATAATCACCAGAATTCTTTAGTTTTTTCTTCCCAATTGTATTTAGTGAGTCTCAGTTTTACTGTCAGCAGAAGGAACCCTTCTTGCTTGATCTCCAAAAACACAGAAGTAGTACAATATGTTTCTTCTTGCTGTTTAGCACAAACCACCTTCCATACATTCCAAATAGTATCAAGAATGCAGTAAAATTTAAATTGGCCTATCTGTAATTAACTACATTTTTAAGAGTTTGTAGGCAATTTCAGAGCAGAGCTCTACCATATTAACAGTTTCACAAGGAGGAAGCAGAGTTTAAACAGAGGAAGCAAACACAAACATGTTCTTTACTTGATGGCAATGAAATTCATTTTAAAATAGTGAGATTGCAGTAAACTCTTTTTTTTTTTGCATGGCAGTTTCCTGTGGACAATATCTAATTAACTAATCAATTAATTAAATTAGCAAAAAAAAACAAGTAAATTCTTAATCTCTATAATTCTCAAGAGACAATGCCACCTAAAACCATATTTACTCTACTTTTATTGCATTTGGAATTGTGGAAGTCTGTTTTTTAGTTTACCGACAGTAATGATTATTTCCTTAATAGTCCTTTATGTAACAACATACAGGGAGGAACAACACTGGACTCAGGAATTTTAGAGATAGACATGGAAAACAAGTTACTTGCCACTAACCGTAGAGGTTTTCCTGCCTGCCAGCTCAATGCAAGAATTACTATAAACAAGTAGTTTTAATCTGAATCTTTTCAGAGAACTTCTGTTGTTTCTTACCTATCCAATGGTTTCAGAGGATACCTGCAAAAAAACACATTACATTTCATATTTCTGTCAAATTTTCTCAAAGTGCAAAGTAAAACGAAAAATTCGACAGAAGAACAGTGAGTCTAATGGATACTGGTGTGTTTCTTATAGCCTTTAAATAATATGGATAACAAAAGGAATTACCAAAAAATATTTTCCCCAGCCCATTTATGTCCATGCTTTTCATGGGGATTTTCCCCACAGCTTAGGAAAAAAGACAGGCGATAGGAGGAGACAGGGACAAAGCAAAACCCAATCAAATTCTTCTTCTGTCTTAGCTCATGTAAGCTTTCCTCAAGAAATGTCTTATACCATACTAAACCATGAGAGAGACATTGCAAGCACCTCTGTGCCCTGTCAGGGTGCTGGGCAGGCTGTGATGCTTGTGGAAGATTTGGGCATAAGACCCCATGGTTCCCCTCTGCCCAAGAGGCCTACAAGGCTGGTGCATATTTCGTACCTTCCGTCTCTACAGTCTTGAAGGCCAAATCTCAGTAACAGACTGCAAACTCTCTGGGACAAGCAGGAGGGCCTGGTTTAAAAGTGTGATTCTGTTGCAATGTAAAGGAGTGGTTATTACTGATAGTAATACCTAATAGCTTATTCTTCAATGGTATGATGGCTGAGAATCATAATTTTCTAATTAATCTGCTGATATTTTGTTCAGAACTGGCAACAACATGTCATACCACTCTCTGCAAACGTAGTGAATGGGCAGGACAGTGGTTCTGATGAAACAGCACTGTCCATGGCCATCACAGCATTCCCAGCTATACTAGTTGATAGAAAGGATGCCTCTCTCATTTTCTATCAGCTCTTTCATATCTTTATTGATAAAGTACTTAAAATTTGTCATTAGCTCATGCACATTCCTAAATCTTTTCTCTCACCGTTTGAAGTACCATACCAACAATAGGAAACTAAATTTACTCATTTTTTAAACATATGGAAATGTTTACTATACATGTATTGTTTAATATAAAAGTCGAGGGAGGTTCTCCTCCCCTTCTACTCTGCCCTAGTGAGGCCTCATCTTGAGTTCTGTGTCCAGTTCTGGACTCCTCAGCTCCAAAGGGACAGAGAACATCTGGAGAGAGTCCATCTCAGAGCCACCAAGATGATCAGGGGACTGGAGCATCTTCCTTATGAGGAAAGGCTGCAGGAACTGGGGCTGTTTAGTGTAGAGAAGAGGAGTCTGCAGGGGGGGATCTCATTAATATTTAAAAGTATATAAATGGTGGGTTGGAGCATCCCTTTATTCTATTTTATCTAGCAACAGGATAAGGGGTAATGGGATGAAGCTGGAACACAAAACATTCCGTTTGAACATAAGGAAAAACTATTTTACTGTGAGAGTGATGGAGCACTGGCACAGGCTGCCCAGGGAGGTTATGGAGTCTCCTTCCTTGGAGGTCTTCAAGACCCGCGCTATGTGACCTGATCTAGATGGACCTGCTTCTGCAGGGGGTTGGACTAGATGATCTCTAAAGGTCCCTTCCAACCCTGCCATTCTATGATTCTATGATAGATCAATTCTCCGGGAAATACTTCAAATCATATGGAAACTACACATTTGTATAAGGATTCTCATATTTCTGAAAGGATTTTGAGTTTAAACTCATCCATCTGAACTCAGTTCTTCAGAGCCACATCTAACTTGTCTGCCCACCCTTCCTTGGTGTAGCTGTACAGCATCTTTCTACTTGTCCTCCAGAGACTTGCATTTGACGCTTATCCAAAATTCAGATAGGCTGTCAGCTGATTAAACTGAATGCATGTGAAGAGGAAAACTAAAACCTGCTGTATATAGCGTTTTCAAAACAAATCACTTTCTCCCTCAGCAAGGTTACTGCCTTGCTTTGAGAGACCCATGCAGACATGCTGCTGGACCACAGGTGCTCCAGTAAAAAACATAACCGACAGCAGTGAACCCTTGAAACTCCAATAATTATATGAACACAGCCAGGCTAAAAAATTATTCAACTTTTTGTTTCCCAATACAAATCATGAAAGAAAAGAGGAATGCTCTCATTATAGTCATCCTAAACAAACATGTAACCTGATTATAAATCCCAAGCTTATTTTGGTCTTCATTGAACAATTTGGACTAAAATCTCAGTAATCCCTGACCCAAAAGTTACTGACTGCCTAGTTGTCTGAACATCATTCCAATTTGACAGACCAGAGAATCCTCTCTGCTGTCTTGACTGTTCACCTTATGTGAACCTCAAAATCAAACACCTCTGAACACCACGTCTAGCCAAACAGCTGTGTAGTCTGCTGTTGTTGCTTGTGAATAGCTCCACAAAGACAGCAGTAGCAGAAAAAGCTTTCCACAGTTTCATCGTTGTCAAAATGAATCACTAAATTGATGTGTGTTTATTCCCTGGCCTCAAATATCATTTCACAGTACAGAATCATTACATACTCTGCAGTGATTGCTTACACTAACAGGAATATTTTTGCAAAATTCTTTGACTAATATGTTTTCCATATTTCCCAAGACTACTCAGCACAAATTCCCAAGTGATGAAATGGCCAAGTCCTGTCCAGGGTGAAGTACCCTACCACAGCCAATGGCTTTGGGAAGTTACCACAGAAAAAAATCACTGAAACCATTGACCCAGTGCACAGCAGCAGGCAGAGAGGCAAACAACATCAAGAAATATCAGCAAGGGGATAGACCAGTAAACAAGAGGTGATACACTTTCTGTATAAAAAGATCTTTAATAGCTATAACCTATATGGAGCTTACCTAGACCTATTTGCAATGCTGGGCACTGAGATATAAGCAGCTCAATACAGCCTTGCAAAGGATGTACCATAGGGCAACGAAAGATAGCATCAGGTCTCCAAAATCTAAGTCGTTAGAAAAGGTTAAGGGGGTTGAGTTATTCACTCTGGAAAATAACAGCCACAGAAGTGACATAAAGAAGTTTTCATAATTATGGGAAGGCTTTGATAAAATTCCTGGTGATACTTTGGTCACAGTAGCAAGGAACTCACAAAAAGAGAAGAATAATCATTATAAAACTGAAATTAAAGAATTCAGAGAGCTATTTCATACATAGGTAATAAATAAAGGTAGTGTTCATTCCCATTGAGGTCGAAATTTGTTGTTGATCTGAAGTAGGTAAAGCTATCTTGGAGTGATTCCAAATATAAACAAAAATATACTGTATAGCAGCTACAATGATGTTTTCCTCAGCTATTAATTTCTGAGCAAAGAGCAGCAATGGAAGAAACACCCATAAGAAATGGTTAAGCTAGAATAGAAAGACTAGGTAATGTAGCTTCTTTCTGCCAGGGAGATTATATCTGGAAGGAATGTTTCTGGGTCCAAGCTTTCCTAGGCAGGCACAGATAGCTGTATTTGTCCCAGGTGAGAAGCAGAAGGTTGTAAACCATGATTTTACTGCTTTGCATTCCCTGTCTGTATATTTATGGGGACAAATTGTTGGAAGTTGCCACTTGGACAAGAAACCAAGGTCGTGAGTGTGGGGACTGCAAATGCAGTCACTGTTGAGTGTGATCTAGATGGGAAGGTGCCTGCCATTGAAAAAAAGTAACTGTGCTTCTCCTGCCTAGGAGTCAGTATCAGGAGACAAGGAGCTTTTTTGATCCCTAAACAAGGAAAGGTACGGGTAGCCATCAATCCTGCCCAAAATAAGGGAGAAGGAAGTGTATCCAGCAGGCTGTGGGGAGAGAAATGCTTCCCAGAACTTTGGCAGAAATGCTGGACAAGCAGCTAAATTCTTTCCCAGAAAGTGCTCCAGTGACAATGCAATGCTTTCTAGCTCACTCCAGCCTCTAGCACCTCTTGCAATAAATGTCAGCCTGCAGCCGTACTGGGCATAATTAGCCCATGATAATAAATTACCCACATTTTCAGGAAAATATTAGAGACCATCATTATTTGGAATAGAGCTGCATTCAGCTGCACAACCCCACCTAATATGATGGATGGAGTAGTCACACCACTGAATACATTTATCTAGAATGAAGTGATTATTTCGAAGATGAACACAGTCAGAAATAAGTGCATATGAATCATATACTACTACACACTGGAGAGTACCAGAGTAGCAGGGGTTGTAGGTCAGCTGACCAGCCCATAGCTTTTAGTTGGTAGATTATTCCACACGTATACCCTAGGATTTTAAAGCTCAGTCTCAAAATCCCTCTGAATTTAAAAATGATTCCATGTTTTCTCTTGGAAAAAAAAAAAAAAAAAAAAGAAAGAAAAAGAAAGGGTTTTTTTCCTCTACCTTAGAGAAGACCTTTGATGTTATTTCACTCCACTGTCCACTCACAGATGAAACCATATTGCCAAAATACCACAAATAATCATATTGTTTAAAAAGTTTTGATAACAACTAATTATTTTATGAAAAAGTAAACAATGAAGGGCTTCCTGGGTGGACTCGTTCCTGTCCAAATGACTGCAAGAGAAAACAGGAGTCATTGCAGTAAAAGACTCATCAGCTCTACACCAAAACTATGCATTCCTTTTTGACACAATTTAATACCCAACAATACTTCTTTGGCTTTTTCCAATCACTTTACTACAGTGCAGAAAACAATCCAAGACTATACACAAGGCTCACGACTCTGTTCTGCAACAGGACCCAATATCTTCCCTTTTTCCCACATGTTCTGATAGTAGGTAGGGTCACTTTAAATGTCAAGTTTGCATACTTGTAAATGAAGATAGGCTTCCAGTTCAACGACTGAGGTCTAAAGAAGCTCTGAACAAAGCTAGCTGCTTTGAACAGAGTGTGTGAATACACAGATTCGTGTAGACTGCTCTTTCCAAAATGCAGTAGCATAAATTTCTACACATTCCTCAGAATACCGAGCGTGCTTTTTTATGCATGTGGAACAATGGTCTCTTTACACAAAGGGACTATATCCTGCAATTCAAAAGGAAACAAAGTTCAATACATTTTCAGTCATATTCTATACTCCCAGCATCATCATTGCTGGAAGTGATGGCATTTTTCCTCCTCTCAATCTGTCCCAGTTACAATGTTTTTTTTTTTCTCCCAGAAGCAATGCCTAGATTTTTGCAGATAGGGGTGTTATAGTCAGCTTGAGGGGAAGGCTGTCTATGAGCAGTAGTAACTATGTGACATCTCCAGCTGTGAAAAGCTAATAAATGGACCTCTCTTACTGACAGTCCAGTGAAAGTATCTTTTAGAATAAGAAAACCAAAAGCAATTTTTAAAAACTGAATTTTTCTGTTAAAAGACATATTTAAGATGAGTTACGACTAGATACACATCTGGTTTTTTTTAAGATTTATTGCATTTTTTGATGCATCATCAGTTAAGGATATTTATTACTTTAGGCATCCATCGTAACAGCTAAAGGTCTTGCTTACTCTAAATCAGAATTTCAAGCTAGTTTTTGGGTATGATACTAGTCATATCGTAAGCCAATCTTATCATCTGTAAAAACAACAGTATAATTGCATTAATACATAGTGGTATTTCTTTGGATTTAAAATTAATGGCATGTACATGAAATTAAAACAAACATTTCATTTTTTGAGATTTGTCTAAAATATTTAAATATATTCTAAACGAAGGACCTATTTAAAGGTGGGAATCAATGTTACTCTCAAATTACAACTTTCAAAAAATTCTGAGTATTGAACATTTGAAAAGCAAAACCAAATTCAGAGTTCAAACACTTTTTGATAATCTGAATATTTGGTTTTGTATGTTTGACATATTTAGGAAGCACTGAGGTGAAGCTCTTTAATAACACCTGCAGAAAGTAGTGTGTTAGTAAAAGCATAAAGCAGCCTGACATCAGGATGTGATATCCATGTGGCACATAAAAGATGGAGTGCACAGGGAGGAACCTTTTATGGCTCAGTTTATACTTCAAGAGCTCTGATGATTGAAGGAAGAAACATATTGCATCTAATTTTTCAGAGTTTCCATAACAGTCTGTTGCTTTTTCTTTGGATGGAAAATTTGTACAAAGAGCTGAGTAAGCCTTTTATGCCCTCCTGCACTGAGCTGTCTACATAAAGCCCTAATGCACTGCTTCAGGGTTAGGGCTCAACTGAGAAAGGGCACTGCCACAGCACCTCTGCTGTTAACAGGGAGAAAAATTCCCTCTCCCTTGTTTCTCATATGAGAGCAAGGTTTCTTCAGCACTTCTCTCTTCCACCAGTTGACGATCAAGAACTTGTCAGGAAGAATGCAGTCTAACATGAATTGGAAATATTAGGAAAATATAGTGTCTATTTTGTCAGTGCTTTGTGTTCTCACATCTGCTCACAGTTAGAAGAGATTTCCAGATTTCTTCACTCTTGTTTAGGGATATATTTCATATGTAGATTGTCTTTTGTCCAGAGAAAGGGAACATCATGCTTTTCCATAGTCAGTCTTGGTTCTTGATAATTTCTGTTCAGTTGAGGAGAAAATTCATACAAGACTGAGGGAATTAAAAAAGGCAGAACAGGACAGAGAAAAAGAACTGAATGGAAAGGAGAAAATAGGGATTTTTTTTTTTTGCTTATTTGTTCTTTTATATAGTTGATCATGCATTTTCTGTAAAATTAGTATTTTTAGGTAGCTGCTTTTGCCTCACCCTGGGTGGAATTAATATTGAAACATTAGTTTGGAAAATCTGAAACAACAATATCAGAAATAGCTACTGAAATGCACTTTTATGAGGTATCATGAAGCTTCAGAGATCCATAACTTAAGCACTTGTCACCCCACTCCATGCTCACAGAATGGGAAGCTGTCTGGGAACATGTCTGCTCATTTCTCTCAAAAGAATTATTTGTTTTCACTCATTTGTGAGCTGCTTTCTGTCACTGCAAGAGCATGCAAGGCTACATCACTTGGTGATACAGACTTGATACTCGAAGTGGAGAACTTTCCTAATTTTTATTATTTTAGCTGACAAAAGTATAAAAGCTGTTCCAATGGGCCAGGTGCGGGAGAGGCACGAAGATTTCTTCCCATTCCTTCAGCAATCAGTACTAACACCACAAGCAGGGCATCCCCCACAACCAAATGGAGGGAAATAACCCTCTGAGTTCAGTCAGGGGATAATAAAGGATACATAGAGTACTGAGGAGATTGTTGGGGTTCTAATTGTCAGTAAAATACTAAGAAAATTTTACAAAAACAGTTTCTTGGTTTCTGAGAGTGCTTTTCAGATATAGCCAGATGGCTGTATGTTCCTGTGTTGGGTTGACCTGGTCTGAATGCCAGGTGCCCACCAAAGCCATTCTATCACTCCCCTTCCTCAACTGGACAGGAGAGAGAAAATATAAGGAAAAGCTCATGGGTCAAGACAAGGACAGCGAGAGACTACTCATAAGTTACTGTCATGGGAAAAACTGATTGATCTTGAGGAAATTAGTTTAATTGATTACCAATCAGAGTGGAGAAATAAGGAACAAAATTAAATCTTAAAAACACCTTTCTCCCCACCTCTCCCTTTTTTCTGGGCTCAACTTCACTCCCAAGTTCTCTGCCTCCTCCCTGCCAGTGGAACAGGAGAACAAGGAATGGGAGTTGTGAACAGTTTATCATGTGCATCTAGCACTCCCTCCTCAGGACTCCTCACTTCTGCTCCAGTGGGCTCCATCCCACAGGAGACATTTCTCCATGAACTTTTCCAGTGTGAGTCCTTCCCATGGGCCACAGTTCATTATGAACTGCTGGAGTGTGAGTTCTTTCCATAGGGCTCAGTCCTTCAGGAACAGACTGCTTCAGTGTGGATCCCCCACAGGGTCACAAGTCCTACTAGTAAATCTACTTGAGCATGAGCTCCTTTCTCCACAGGGACACAGGTTTTGCTAGGAGTCTGCTCCAGCATAGGCTTCCCACAGGGTCACAGCCTCCTTCACGTATCCACTCCCTCTGGCATGGAGTCTTCCATGGGCTGCAGGTAGATCTGCTCTACCATAGTCTTCATAGCTGCAGGGGCAGGGCCTCTCCATGAGCCGCACTACAGGCTGCAGGGGAATGTCTCCTCTGGCACCTCAGGCACATCCTCGCCCTCCATGTTCTTCAGTGGCCTTGTTGTCTGCAGGGTTGTTGCTCTCACATTCTCATTTCTTTCTTCACCTGTCATTGTGCAGGCAATTTTTTTTCTCCCGTCTTAAATCTGGTACCCTAAAGGTGTTATCACCATCATTGATGAGCTCAGCCTTGGCCAGCAGCAGGTCTGTCTTGGAGCTGGCTGGAATTGGCTCCATTTGACACAGGGAAGGCTTCTAGCAGGTTCTTACAGAAACCAGCCCTGTAGGCTCCCTGCTACCAAAAACTTGCCGTGCACTGATCTATAATAACTATAACCCCCATGAATTATCAACACTGTTTCCAGCACAAATCCCAAAGCCTCATATCAGCTACCATGAAGAAGATTAACTCTTCCTCAGCCAAAAACAGCACAAAGTCCAATACAGTTTCCTATATACAGCTTACCTAATGCATATATGCCCATTTACAAAACACACACACGTATACTTGCATATTTTGATGCTGAAATAATTTGAAAACCAGAGCTCAGAATTTAGAAGAAAGAGGTTGCTTGATTCATAACATCAGCCAATACCCTCTCTGTCAAAGCAGAATTAAGTAAACATCTTTTAAAGTGTTAAAAATCTGCCTTTATACACTTCATAAAAAATAACTGTAATATGGAATATAGATGTAATGATCAGCTGCCTTGCTTTTCTGATAGGATTTTAATTCAAATCCCAAACCTCTGAAGGTATAAGAAAATATGAGACTTGCTCAAATTAATTTGCTGAAAGAACAGGTAATGACGAAAATTATCCCAACATTTGATGACAGCAAAGTCTATGGTCATGCATACCCAGTCACCCACACATCCTGTCACTGAAAACAAAGGATGCATATCAGAATTGAATTGCTAGGAAACCACTGCAAAAGAGCTATTAGTATATACACAGGTAAATTAATTAGTAAATAAGCAGCAGCTTATATGAAGCTGCTGCATCCTCAGCAAACTTATAACAAAGCCACCAGGGGCAGCAGGTCAAAGACATAATTTTTTTCATTGTCATTCTGCAGGTATGTTACAATTACTCAATGTAATGCACTGAAATATGAGGTCAGACTTTTTTCCACAAAAGGCAATGTCAAAATTCCAATTGACTTCAATGGGAATGGAAAAAAAGCATTAAGTGGCCGGGTAAATTTCTATTCATGTCAGCTAAGACTCTTAATTTAACACAATTACTGAAGACATTCGTTTTAATCTTCTCTAAAGCTGTTAGTACTTCACAAGATTTATCCTCCAAATTATTTGTCTAATCTTTGGTCATTGAGTAGTTAGAGATTACTAAATATACACTAGAATTTTCAACCATCTGACTTGTGGGAGGTTTTCCTATTTCTCTGGTCTTTCAGGCTCCTTCCTTATTGCTGGACCCTGGGGAGCTGTGCTTTGGACAGTCTCTCATTCCCCCACTCAGTAGTCAAAAAGCTGCTGGAAATCATTTGTTCCTTCAGAACAGACAACACTGAGCAAAAAAGAATTAGAGAAAACTGTAGAGACCTGAACTCCATCTACATCCATAATGTAAATGTTCCAGATCTCACAGAGATGTAATCTTAGATTAAGCAGATCTACATGTACTTTGAGAAGATTTTGTTGTCACTTCTACATTTCATAAACATTTGTAAACCACGTTTTCAGGTTTTTGAAATTTACAAATATATGCTACTTGATGTATTTTATCTTAGATTGTTTGGAGTTACATGTGAATTAAGAAAAATGAAGAGCAAAGACAGACTTCACTCAAAGACCTGGAAAAACTTGGGTTCTTGCATACCTCATGACCTCTATGTTGCCACAGCATCCTTGCCATTGTCCAGCAAGCCACAGAGCAAATCTCCATCTGGACTGTACTGGTCAGGTGGAAAGCTGGCACCACAATGCACAAGATGGAAAAGTTTCTTCCAGAGACTCTGATGTCTCTGAACAGTCTCCAAACAGTAATAATGTATTGGCATCCTCCTTCAAACATAAAAGTCAGAGGGAAAGTATTCATCACATTTGTATGCATACCCACATTAAACCTTTTTACAATATTTTTGTCAGATACTTACTATTTTGCAGTGGGATTGCAGACACACAGAATTTCACTGTAAATCTCTCAATTTTGGACGAGAGCTTTTGACCACTTACACTGAGCAACCATTATCTGGCACAGCAGTCACTGTAAGTGACAGCAACTACTTTACACTTGTTTTGAAAACTATTTATTACTGCCACACGAATATAATGTATATCAATACAGAAACTTTTCCCATGGAATTTACTTTAAAAAACCTTTCCATCCAAACCCAATCTTTCTAAAAATAAGATCTTTCTCTAAGGTAATACAGCTCTAAAAAAGTTGCATTTATTTTGGAATGATATTGGTGCCATTAACAGAAAACATGACAACATCCTTATTTTCAGGAAAAAAATAAAAGACCTCTGAACGTCATGACTACTTGAAAGAGCTATATTGGACCACCAATTTACAGCCAACTGACTATGCAAAACCACAGAAAATCATTGGTAAAAGGCAATCTGTCACTGGAATGGGAAAGTTGCTAGAGCAAGAATCTGCAATATCAGCAGTGTGGTGTTATGTTCCCAAAGGATAACCCTGTGCAATTATATATATCCTATATATATAATATATATATAATATAACCCTGTGCAATTATATGTATCCTATTTTATTATCTTTATGTCTTCTGTATAAAAAAAAATATTTTCGTGCTAAACCAGAGATTTTAACATAGGCAACATATTTCCCATTTTAATCTATTCTGCCAAATTTTGTGCTAATCCAAGTTTGTAGTATGTTCAAAATACAAGCATATTTTTGATTGCTCACTTAGTAGTGTTTCTCTTATTGTACAGGCTTAATTCTTACCTGGTCCCTTATTTAATCATGGAAACAGCAAATTTTGGTTTCCGCAAAGAAGATGCCAAGGACATCATCAGGATCAAGGGGAAGTCATGGTTAAACATGGCTAGAGCCACCAAAAATTGGTACATTATCTACCCACTACTTAAAATTCATATGTTAATATCATCATTCTTATAGAAAAGGGGTAACGTACATTACATCTCATTCTTTACATTGAAAAATTCAAGAAAATTTTCCTCAGTATTTCAAAACACC
The DNA here is from genome assembly GCA_013401255.1 of Urocolius indicus. NCBI lineage: Eukaryota > Metazoa > Chordata > Aves > Coliiformes > Coliidae > Urocolius > Urocolius indicus. The sequence continues at coordinate 127,342 of WBNH01003802.1, forward strand.
TTGTAAATCACATTTGTACACCATCAAAAAATCATTGGTCATAATGCTGCATTTGTTCTCATTTGCTATGAAGAACCATAAGAGAAAAGTAAAGTATGCCTCAGATGTGTATATATTTCTGCCTAAAAAAGTATGTTACTGGCATGTTTGCCATGGGCTTGGAAATGAGGATACGTCCCAAACCTTGACAATCTGAGGCAAAACTCTCAGAGATTTAGTGTAGTGGCAAAGCCTCCCCTCTTCCCAGCCTTGGCTAGCCCCCTCCATTCAAACTGACTAACCACCATTCTGCAATAGTGGTTCAGGATTAGCTCCTGGATCAGTATCTGGTCCTTATTGAACATCCAAAGCTTCTAACCCTGATGCAATGCTTTGGAAATTACTTACTAATAAGGGTTTGTCAAAATAAATTTTAGAAAAAGCCATGTGAAAAATCTGAGGTAGTGACAAGTGAACATCAGTAAAAAATAAATATCAGTAAAAAAACAAAGCATGAATATACCAAAATGCAAGCAGCCTTCGCCCAGGAAACAGATCTTATTCTCAAAGTTTGCATCCCTGTGACAAATGTACAAACAAAGCATCACTTGATGTTGCTAACCATGGTGTTTGAAGAAAGTGTCTCTTGCTTCTCCCTTACAGTATTTCCCATCCAGCCTTTTAGTCTGTGGAGACAGCCTAACATGTAAATGTCCTTCCACAGTCTCCTCAGAATAAAAAGGAGGTCTTAGGAATTGAAATTCTATTTATATTTATCATAGCTTGATAAGCGTAGAGTGTGTTTATTTAAATACTCTACCATTATTTCTTCTTAACAACAGGCAGCTCTGAAGTGCAGTTATAAGTCTGTTTACACCACAGATATCAAATTGACTTGCTAATGGTAACTTTTATTCGGTATCCATGGGTTACTGTGTCATGTGATTTGACATCAAGTACAGACAGTGCTGATTAGTAGCATCCAGTTCTGTCCATCTCTGTGCATCACTGAACCATCTGGTCATTTATTCACTAATAAGCCCCTAATGGCCCAAATATTCACCGGCCTGTCATTGTGACATGGCATAAAATGCCTACATCTTTCAACTTGCTTTGACATGTTGCTTGTTTCACATCAAAACCCGTCATTTACAGGAAAAGAGCTCAGAGGGGTAAAAACTTGACCTAATCTGCAGTGTTAACACAAAGACAGAGGCTTTGTTATCTGGTAGCCTGACTGAAAGCATGTAAATGGGCATGAATTCATTTTGTACATTTTTCCATGCTCATTTTACAACATTCTTTAAGTTTGGTATCATTCCTAATATGGGTTTTTATGTGGGTTTTGCTGTGAAATCTCATTTCTTTATCTGTTAATATTCTTAGGAGGGCTTTAAAGGGAGCTGGATTCTCAGAGACATTTGACAGTTTTCTGTATAGAAAATGTGCATGAACAGGAATATTATGGGTAGCTGCAGAACTTTTCTAAACCCTTCTATAAAAACTAGTATGCTTAATAATTTTACTTTGTATTTCTTTGTGTTATCTTTGCTTACATATTAATAAGCAGTGTAATACTTTCTGACCTAAAGCACAGGAGATGCATTAAGTATTTCCAGCAGAGTATGTTAGATTTTGCAGCATCTTTCTAGATGAGAAAAATCTCACAGTATGTAATTACACAGCAAAGTCAAATATGTTATTACTTAAGAGTCATGAATGTTTAGTAACTGAAAAATTGCTCTTCAATCCCATCGCATGAAATTGCTGGAGAAGAAAGAGGTCACAATCAATGCTTTTTGTTTTGTTTAATCTTACTAGACACAGCCACAGTTAAAATAGTTTTTAAAAAGCAAACACCTATTAAACTAATTGCTGTTGAAATCTTGGTTAATACATCATTAAAATGTGATTAAAGCATGATGTAATTGATTGTAACTAGAACACTTCGGGTGGTTTTATGGCTCTGCAGTCATTGGTGTGATGGGAGACATAATTCACCCAGTATGTTAGCTTCACTTGATGTGTGCTTCTATTGGCACACTGGCCTCTTGAATCAAGCGTTCTCAGCTCAACAAAAACTTCCATTGTGTTGCCTTCTGGCTGTTATGCTGGTCGTAAGGTAATAAGTAAGTAATAAAAAATACCCCACCACAATCAAATTATTTTAACATGACAGAGCATTTGCTTTTTTAAAAATAACTGCAGTGTTTGAAAGTCTTTTATTTACTTTTTTTTATTGTGGGCTGACATTATGTCTGTGTTGCTGGTGGTAGTTCCTGTTAATGACATGAACATCATCCAGGATAAATTTTCTACCTATGCATGCTAGTAAATTTTATCAGAGAATTCAGGTCAGCTATTGAATCAATTTGAATGTTAGCATCTTGATGCTGAGATTCAATCAAGTTTAAATGTAATGCAAAATTAGTTATTTTACAATATTTACAGTCAAACCCATAACTGAGTTTTATCATATATACACAGAATTTAGTATATGCATTCAAATGTTTCCACTTTTGTTTATTGACTTTACCAATCCTTGCAACATAATGTTATTCTCAAGGGCATCAATAAACACATTCACTCCTGTCTTGTAAGCTTGAGAATACCTTTTGCACTTACTCAGAGCCCTCATATCTAGAGAGGACTGGAAAACAATCATATTTTGTGAAAAATGTTGAGGTTTTGAAACTAATCTCTCTTCAACTGTAAAACAAAACTTAAAGCAGAGCCAAGTCAAGCAAGATATAAACTGATATCTTTCTGACTCCCTAAATGGGCATCTTACTCATAATGTTGTTAATTCGTCTTGCTCTAAAGAAAAATCTCGTCTGGCACATGCAAAATCTTTTTGACAACATTTAATCAAAGTGGAAAATTGCTAGATAAAAAAATCTGGTTTGATGACCTGGCATTTTATGATGGAAAAAACAGTTTGTCAGCCAGCCAAATCCTGCTCATTTCAGGATGTATGCATGTTTGTGTGAAGAAGACTTAAAAATACCAAAGCAGTATATGAAGTTCTCAGCCCCCTGTAGGATTTGTTCTTTGGTTCTAACTTTAACATGCTGAGCATTCCCAAATCAGTATTTAACATTATTGTAAATACAACTACTGAGTGCTAATGGAAGTTGGAGAGTGGTTCTTTTAATTCTTATTTATGTTTTGCAGATGTTGAAAATTTAATAAATCCATGTTGGCTGAAAACTTTCATTCCAGCTATTTCCGTCATATTGACACTGCTGAAAAACTTTAAGACTATTAAAATCTTTTTTAAGATATTGATTCTTTGATATTTAATTTTTCTTTTTTATTTGAAATTTACTTGACATAAAAGTGCTTATTTGAAATAAGACAGAAATAATTTAAAATATACTTCTAGTTAGATACACTATTGAAGTGAACCATGTTGATATTGAAAATAAATTTTGATATTGAAAATAAATCTCAATGTTGAGAATTGTAACCACTTCCATAACCCTAGCATCTCTCAGGCAAAACATTCTTTTGTCTAACAGGCAATCTCTCAAAAAAAAATCTCAGTTCTACTCAGCATCTAATAAGTCTCATCTCTCCACAGTTCTCACGGAATAGTGCTAGTGGAATGGGAAACAGAAAAAAGAGTTTACTTCTGAGATTTATGAGGAAACTTCCATGGAAGAGTTATGCTGTTCTATTTGGAATTATGTTTTTTTCAGGAGGGTACAGCACAGGACATCCTAAATGTATTTTCAACCTTGTGTTTTATCAACTACTGCTTATTATAGGATTTGCAGAAATTTTTAAACGTTAATGATGTTGTCAGTAGCAGTTATGCAGATAAAAATGGAATATTTTTTAAACTAAAAAGGCATGATTCATTTCAACAAGCATAAATGTGTCATGTGGTGACAGTTTCATAGATACTGGGTGGTAATTTTTGTAGTCATTAGTTGTCTGTATTTGGCATACAGAACACTTACAAAAATTTTATCCTGTTTTTAACTGTGCAGATGCAAGACTATTTCTAAGAAGCCCAGTTAACAGCAGAATTGACAACAGTGCTGATACTGTTAGTGCATAGGTATTTAAATTACTGGGTCATGACTTCAGCTAGATCTCTTTGAATCAGAATTAGCAGAACACAGAATCACCTAATTTGGAAAAAAACCAAAACAGTAGACACAAACTGATTGTCTAGCCAATGCTAAAACTCAAAAGATATAATTTTTTCAGGAAAAGGCTTTTACGAATACCAGACACAAGTAGCTGCATCCTCAAAGTGGTTGTTTAAGAAGCTAGCTAATAAGTATTTAAAGGAAATATTATTATTACCTTCTCACATACAAGATAACAAAACTCTGTTTGTACAGCATTAGATAACCAAAGATGACACACAGTGTAAAATGGGAATAAATGCTAGTCATAAATTTTAAACAAGTAAAAAAACCATATGTGAACACCTGACAAATTAGATAAAAAATATTGCACATCCAATCAGTAGAGAGCACAACTGTCCTGGCTACATTGCTGTTCTTGATAGGTTAACTTTGGTCATCCTCCTCAGACCTTCTTTGCAGAGCATTTAATTATCTGCTCTTCAGAATAAACACCAAAATCTTAATACTGGTAACATTACAAGTTGTCGCTCTACAGCAAGCAGAGCTGCTTCTTTTAAAAGACATTTTTAGTGCCGCAACAAGAAAATAGTTTCTGGCTGCTGAGGAAAAAAATCTGCCACCAAGCTTATACACGCTGAAAGAGCAGCATATTTCTACTGTTCACTTAGATGGAAATTAATACGGTAACAGTACATTTTAACATTGAAAGCCAAAAATCTAAAATCTATACAATCAGTCTCTGAGTATTTTTCTTGAAAATATCCATGATTTCATATATAGAAGTAAGTATTTGTGAAAGTGGTGCTTGTACAACCAACTAAAATAGCGAGCATTAATACTGCACCCTTTTAGATAAGACCACAATGATATTTTAAAAATAGTCTACTTAATTACTTCCCAATCCTGCAGATATTTATGCATGTGCTTAACTTTTCATATATGAATATTTCTATGTATTCAAAATGTATCTAAGTGTTTGACATATTAGGGCCTGAGCACAGAGCTAATTATATGCAAAGAACATTTGCAACTCTTTTAACGACATCAACTGTCCCATATTTGAAATAAAATATGCCTACTATTGTGCCTAATAGTTGACTTTCTATTAAATATTTTACTTGGAAACAGAGTGGTAGAAATTGAAGTTTAAACTTGCATATTTGTGTATTCAGATCCAAATTGATGGAGATCATACGGAAATAAATGCTGTTTATTAATGCAGCGGAACTACTGCTGATATATTAACCACCCTGTAATCAAGACTGTCAAAAATAGCATATCGCTCTGCACTGGCAGACACCGTATGCACCCACACACAAGACCAAGTTCATAAAATTTCGATCCATTAGTACTTAACAAACAATTAAAAGAAGCTCTCTAATTTAATAAATCTCAAGCAGGGTCAAATATATGTTGTAAACCACTGAACATGCTACAGTGGTATTCATATGGTGATTTGAGATACAGACCTAAATATTTAACTAGTCCGACTCCACCGTTTGAAATGGTCATCACAAAAACTTGACGCTACAACTTTGAGTACAACTGCTCATGCATGTGACTATGTGACACTCTGATCTCAAGGCCATTCTTTTTACTACAGCAATGTTAAATTTTTTAGTAGGTGACAGGGAGGAGCAGAAGAGCAAACAGTCCATTTCCACATGTGTATATTTGCACACATGTACAAAGCCTCCTCACGTTTCCAGACCCACTAATCATTCACAAATGATCTGATTCCACTTTTGCTCCCTGAAGTAATTAACTAGCAAAGGTGATTATCCCAGGGTCACCATCAGGCTATCAAGAAATGATACCACAAAACAGAAACAGAGCAAGTGTGGAAAACACAGTTGTCTGAACTAGTATATAGTTATGTGCCACTCCTCTGCAATGTGAAAACAGCAACTTAAAGAAAGTCCAGGAAATGTCAGCTGTGCTTTGATGGAACATAGGCGTTAAGTCTACAGCAAAAATGCATTGAAAGGCTGCTTCATCTGCTTCCTCTAATGAGCCGTCATTTATATTTTCTACCAGAATCCATTGTCTCCTGTAGCTCCTTTTTTAGATTTTCATAGGAAATAACAGAAGCCCACTAGGTGACAGAGGCTGCTGTGCCACACGAGGCTGCTGTGCCACACTGTATTTTCGGCCAAGATATTAATTACCATAATTAAATGGCCCATGACAGAAAAAATAATGATTGTTACAGCATATGCTAGGCCATCACTGATGTTAACAAAAACTTCCTTCATCAGTTGAAATGTATGCATCAAACTAAAAGTAGTACAAATTTGAGATGGACCTATCATATGGGTCTATTGCTAATGTTAGAAGGCTTTATGTACATTTGAGATGGACCTATCATATGGGTCTATTGCTAATGTTAGAAGGCTTTATGTACATTTTCTTGATCTACTGTATCTGATGCTCACTCTAGACATCTTATTTGATATCTGTACATCTATCTGATGACAATTACATTTCAAACCAGTTTTCTGTGAAGCTTCTGCAAAAAAAAAACACGTATATTCTCCTCTCATCAGTTGTCCAACACCCTGGTCCATGTTTTCAGAAAAATCCCACTTGTGCTGGAAATCCACTTTTTCTACCTAGAAACTCCTAAGAAATTTTAGATTCCTAATATGTACAAATTAGTCAAAAAAACAATGCCATTGAAGAGTATACAGTAGGTCTAAAAAGAGAGTCAAAACAAACTCAGATACTCAAAATCACAGATACTTCTGGGAAACAAAAGACCCGTGGCGTACACACACCATAGGTCAAATTAAAGCTGTAGCCCAAGCATTGGTCTTACTCTACAACAAAGTGTAAGAGAGAGTATTCACCAAAGCATGTTCAAAGAGTTCAGATTTTTACCCTTACTGCTCTGCCACTACCTTCTTTTACCCTCTGCACTGAGTAGATGATACTATTTTATCTGTGATACCACCAGTTTTCCCACCAAATTAAAAGTATGTCCTGTTTTGTAATGAAAGACAATACTAAAGACAGGTAGAACTGCTTTTTTTGTTTGGTCATTTGCACATAAATTAGAATCTATTTCTGTTGTGACAAATCCAAAGGAATGCTGACTCATCTTTACCTGCCTCTGTAAGAACCACTTGTAGGCAAGAGTAGAAGTGGAATGAGCATGGGAGACATTCTGTACAGGCAACTGCTGGTACCCCAGATCTTGGGAAATAAAGCATTGCTACTGTTTAAAAAAAAAAAAATCTTAATTCTGCTTATAATACAGTTAAGTATCTAAATTTTGAATGCAGTTAAACTGAAAGAAGACTTCCTACATTTTTCTTGGACTTGTGCTCCAGTTTTCTCTTATCCATTTATTCTTCCCAGTCCCAAATTTATGGACAGTGTTGGTAGCCCATTGTAATGGCAAGACCCATCACACTCTTGCTTTGCCTGCTAAATTCTGACTTGGAATCTTCTGTCACATAATACATCTAAAATTCAATTATCAGGAACAAACATTAGAGCACAAATCACTAGATCTTTCCCCGTCTTGTCATGCTGCAGTGTTTGCTTACTTTGACAAAAAGATGAGCTTCCCTTTAGCTGGCTTAACTCCAGAAGTAATTATCCAAGATTAGTGACCTGCACAAATCTCACTGATTTTAAGGAAATTCAACAAGTAGGCTCCAAAACAAATGCAAAAACCAGAGTTTTTTCACATTGACCATAGCAGTTAGTATAAAGAATTCTTCCCTCTTCTAAAATCACAGAAGACAATACACACCACAGCAGAAACTAGAAAGATGCCACTCTATGGTTTAGGAAACTCTATTTAACAAATCCAGCCATTTTTAAGACCGTCTTTAACTCTTATTTTTCCATATCATTTTATTTCCCTGTTTTTAATAAAGACTATAACCTGTCATTAGTCTGTAGCAGGTCACATTTTTGAGCATTTCTGTTAATTTTGTGTCATACTTTGCCCAAACAGCAAGGCATGGCTATCAACTCTAACTCTAAGTTTCTAATGTAAGCAGAAAAAAAAGAAAAATAAGAGAAAAAAAGGCATAAGGATAAGTATTTCTTTATCAATCCTTGTTGGTTTAGACTGTAAACTATCCTAGATAAAGACCATTTCTTCTCACTGGTATGCATATCAGATAGAAAAATAGGAGCTTAATTGTGGGGATAAAACAAGGAATAACAGTGTTATTATTAGTATTGCTTCGGATTTGATAAGTTTTCTTGTGATAATTTTTAAAGGTGCCTCACAATTGCTGAGTTCCCTGCTGCAGTACACAGTGCTCAAATACAGTTTCACAGTATCAAGAGAAATTTAAAAGCAGCATGGAGCTGTCTATATCTGCACAGATTGGATTGGACCCTGCTATCTGGCTCAGCTCACTCTGCCTTTTTAATTTCTTGTCCACATTTTGCAGAAGTATTCCCACAGAGGCGTTTGTGTAGGACTCTTCCACAAGAGACCGTGGTTTTGAACAGTTCAATATAATCTTTTATTTTTAACAATAAGCCTGAACAGACAAACCTATTTGTGTGTTCAGGATGTTCATTGACTTCTCACAAGGGGAACAGTGATATCTAAAAACTGGACTCAGGATCATTTCTAACTTAATGTGCTATTTAAGGAACTTCATCATAGGTAAACCTCAAAAATGCAATAAAAATACTTTCTTCTCCAAATCAGGTTTTCATTCCATGGAAATGCAAAGTTTCTGTAAGTTAGAGGTCTCTCACAGTTTAATAGTGGTGGAAAAAAAAAAAAAAAGGTTTGTTAGTAGCTTCCAGTTAAATTTTGACAATAAAAGAGATACTTAGACTACTTAGCCCAAGAGGTTGAGGATGCTAGGAATTAAAAGTTTGAGTTGGGAAGGATTGTATCACTGGAAAGAGAATAATCAGTACTGTTTAGTTTTGGCACCTTTATATTGTTTAATTTCCACATACTGTAAGAGCAAACAGTGTTGAGCAGTGTCACAGAAAATGCTGCTGAAACAAACAAACAAAAAGTATTATATAGAGGACTGTATTTCTTAATAAAAAAAGAAACCAAGATGCTGAGATATATAATTCATATTTATTCATATGCTTGTGTGTAGAGGAGCATAACTTTTATATTAATTCTAAGACTCAGACTTTTGACTACGTTTATACTGGCAATATTCTCTTCTATAGTCAAAATTGCATCAATCTCTAAGATTGCATGTTAAAGCCAGAAGGATTATCTTCATATATTATTAAATTCAATGTATATGTAAGTAGTGCTTACTGATGCAAACTGCTGTGTCTTCTTATTCTGATAGCAGTAAAAAAAATAGGCTGAACAAACTAAAGTGAATGTAGATATAAAGCAAACACTACAATGCAGCTGAAGAATTATATCAACTACAGTGAGGGGGGCAGAAGTGCTTTTTTTAAATAAAATTAGCTAATTTTTCACCTTTTTTTTCAGTTGTTATCAGGAGTTCATAAAGAAGTGATCATATATGCATACTTTCATTTCACTCCACTGTAATTTAATCTCAGTGAGCAATACATTTTTGTAGCACCGAGAATGACAATGCTAAGCATTATTTGTTTTTTTTTCCCCAAGCTTGTCAAGGAAATATTTGTAAGTATGTTCAAGAACTGATATCTTACATAAACTTTATAACTTTGCATGATGTTAAACAATTCTAGAACTTCAGCTCAGAAGTGCAATCTCCAAGACTTCTAGGTAAGAAGCATTCTGACATCAGATAACAGATGTAAACCAGTAAGTTGTTTCAAGGTACTAATAGCATCATAGTAATTCACAGACAGATACAGATATTCTATTTCTTCCTCAAACAGGTATTTTCTCTGATGTTGAACAGAGCAGTCTGTCAGTTTAATGAAGACAAGTAAGACTCCTACCATGCAGCAATAATTTAAGTTTACAATACTGAGTGTCATAGGAAGAAAAAGCAAAGGTAATAAACTGGGTAGAGATCATTCCCAGTTCTACATCAAGCCTGAATACTTACTGGCTGGAATGACCTCAAGCCTATCAATTTTTCTTAAGCACTTCCTACACAAAACAGAAATACAGGCATACAGTCATGGACACTGAGGAAAAAAAGTTAAGATCATCCCTACATCCCAGGAAAACAGTAATACCTCTTCTAAATTTGGTAAGTCAGTGAAAGAGAGATGAAATGGTTGCCTAAGCAATGGTTACTATTTGTATACCTTTCCTGAACTCTATTAAAGTTCCTGCTTACACAGCTTCAGCAAGAGATGAGAAAATTCTTATTTACCCTCTGAGTGAAAGAAAAGCCCTCAGTGTATTTAACTTACACTTT